>JAMPIV010010633.1:0-62722 GCA_024509875.1 Oreohelix idahoensis
AGATAAAATAGGAAAACCAAACAAAAGGAGGGCAGAAAAGAGACACATTACACTTACCATATGGGCGGGCAACACCACCCCAAGACTGTACATGGTTCCCGTACTGGCGTGTGTGAAGGGCCATTCTTTTCCGGGGCTGCACCCACATAAGGATACTCAGAAAAACACACCAAAAACGCCTGCCCACGCCCCCCCCCCCCCCCCCCCCCAAACCTTTTGTTCTTTATTCAATCCCCTCCCCAAACCTTCCCCCCATGAGGGAGAGAATTCACACTTGTTAACTTTTTTTTGTCCCCCCCCAAAACCGCCTCTGCCCCTCCCCCCCCACCCTCGCGTCCCCCCCCCCCACCTCTCTTTGTTCTAGTCCAAGATCCCCCAGTTAACCCCCGGCACCTTCCCAGGACCCGAGAACATCATCATTAACTAGTAAAAGAACCAAAACCCGGTTACTCATCTTAAGTACATAGGCACCACCACCCATACACAGAAGTAAACACGACCAGCATCTGGGGACAGATGGATCAAACTCACAATCAACAACGAATCCTTCTTGTTAAGCTTCTTGTCTTTCTTCTTCGGGGCCTGGTCCTGCCATTGCTTTCTCGTATAAACTTGTGGTTCTGTTTTTTCTCTGGTTGCCTCTTTTGGATTCTTTCCACACACTTTTTCTTCTTTTTCTCTCCTGATGGTTCTCTGTGTCATATTCGTGGCTCTTAGTATAATTTCCTGGGTTCGTATTCAGAGGGAGTGGGTGATTACCCCGCCCTGTACTCGCGGGGCTCATTAACACCCTAGTTGAGCGATAAACGACAGCGCAGCACTACCAAAACCTAAAAACCTATTACCAGCCAAAATCTGCCCCCAATTTAAACTCGAAAGCCTTACATCTCCACCCCTCAGCGGGGGCCTCCACCCACAATAGTAGATTTGGAAAACCTATGGGGGGGGGGGGGGGGTGCTGTCAAGATAAAACGACTCAAAAAAAAAGAAAGTAAGCGCAGTAAAGAGCATACTCACCTATATGGGAGGGCAGAGGGGAAAGGGAGTTGGGGCAGTCCAAGACGCTCACTCAACACCCCTCGTGACCGTGCGCCCGGAGCGGGGTCCGTTAGCAATCCCCTCAACAATACCTTGGGAATCCTCCAATTACAGCACGGGGCCATTTAAACACTGAAAGAAAAAAAAAACTAGCCCCCTAGTGTCAAGTAAAGGTTTAAACCTCCCATTGGTAAGAACCCCCTAGCCCCCCACCGCCTGTACCCCCCGGCTTCCAGTAACCCCCCCGGACATGGAGTGTGAAACCCCGGACGCGACCGGTAAATTACCTGCCCCACCAACCCGACCTTGGTCCGCACCCTCCCCCCTAAGGGGAACTTTTCCATCCCATCCCCAACTTCAGTTACCACGCCCGCCCTCTGGTCTGTCCCACCTTGTTCCTCGCACATCCAACCGAACCTCGCTCTCCCCAGCCCAATGCCCTTTTCCCCTATCTACCTAACAGCTCATCCCCACCAGAACCCATCCACATTTATTCCCATTGCAAGTCACGTCGGCATCATTGGGTGTGGTTCATCGGCTTTGGATACTCGCACCCCACTGTTTAAAAGTGGCCACGACCCCCCCCCCCCTCTCCGCCAACCCCGCCGGTGACCCCCTTCCCGCTCCCGTTGGTGTCTTGCGGCCCACGTGACATCGATACTGCCTGTGTTTTGCCGTCAGCCAAGCCATACATTGCTCCTCCCCCCCTATGCTCCTAGCCGCCTCCCTCGCCCTGCACCTTATCCCCCCCTCTAAAATTGTTTCCCCCTTTCCCCTTCCCCACACAAACCCCCCTCCCCCATCCCTTCCCCCAGCGACCCCCCATTCTCCTCATTCCCCCGATACCTTACCTTCGCTTGCCTCGTCGCACCCCCCTGCCTACGCGCCCGCCCCATCACCTTTGATTACTCCCCGAGGGACACAACTTGCCCGTCCATCATCGCTAACCATTTACCAAACCCCCAATTAAGTAGTTCAGGAAAACATCCAAAATTGCTCTCTATCCCGACGGCTCCGTTCCCCAACTGCAGGCCGCGATGTTCCCCCACTGGGGCAGTGGTTCGCGACGCCGCGTCCATTGCAACCACCCATTAAAGCCCCGGAGTCCCAGCCTCTCTGCCTTCACGCCTCCCCCGGTCGTCTCCTCGCCCGGGAAACCGGACCCTCCATACTACACCAGACTTCACTCGGCCCTCGTCAAGTAGTTATTATTTGCGCCCGCCTTCGGCATCTCCGTGAACCCCTCAGAGAGGGGTTGGGGGCCTGGTGGGGGGCGGGGGTGGGGCGGCACCCAAAACGACACGAAGTACCTGCATACAACTACACCAGCAAACCATGAAATCTGTGTGTTTCTAGGCGCATTAATGTAGAAGGTGGGAACGTTAGGCGTCGCGTCACGTCGTCTGTATGTCTGGAAGGACTTCGCCGATGCAGCACGATCTTTACAGATAACTACCACACATCCAGACCCCTTACACCGCCCACCGCCGCATCATGCCATGCCTTCAGGGAGTTTGCGGGTATTTCTGTTTTAGCACTTTCACAAAGTTGGCCCCCTCTCACCACCGAACCCACATAAAAAAGGAGCTCAGACCAAACTGCCGTGGATCAGTTCCACACCATCCATCCGCATGACCAAACAATTACCTACTTTTCCGAAAAACGTGGGTTTTTCTTGGTGGAATAAATACAAGATCCCGGATTCCTAAACACCGAACGGGTGGTGTAATGGAGTTCCCGCCCCCCTCTCCCCATTGGAAAGATTAATATCCTTTATCGCTGATGTCGCGCCTTGCTGGGTGTCAAAAATTAAAATAAAAAAAAACAATAATCCCGGGCCCCACTAAAAAAAAAAAAAAACAAAAACAAATTAAAATATAAAATAAAAAAAAAAAAAAAACCCCCCCCCCCCCCCCCCCCACAAAACAACCCACAGTCCCGGCCCTAAAAAAAAAAAAAAAAAATAAAAAAATCGGGCCGGCCCCGTAATCCCCCGAGAACCGCGAAAATGCCGTGCGGCCCCACTAACCCACACCCCCACCCCCAAACTCAGCGTCTCGCTAACCACCCTTGGTACTCGTCCCCTGACCGCGGAACCATCGTGCATCCACTGTCTTCCCTACTCCCACGGCACCCATCACCTTGTGGTCGGCCCACCTACGGCGCACACAGAAAAAAACCTTTAAGCAATATTTCTCCAAAATACGGCGGTGGGGATGGTGTTTTAGGGTGTTGTGTTTGACTCCCCACCACCCATACCCCCTCCACAGGCCCAATTACAACCAATAACACCCTCAACCAAGCAACAACCAACACCCAAGGACCCAAGCAACACAGTGCTGGGGACTTTCCCCCTCATACCCGCATGCGGTGTTTCTCCATACCAAAAAAAAAACAAAAAAAAAAAAACAGCAGCCGAAAAAAAAAAAAAAAACATTTGAAAAAAAATGCATACAACAAATTAACAGACAAACCCCAATTGGAGCTAAAAAAAAAAAATCCCCTACCGGACCACAATATATCTATAAATATTAAAATTATGAAAAAAAAAAAAAAAAAAAAAAAAAAAAAAAAAAAAAAAAATATTCCTAACACAAAAAAAAAAAAAAACGAAATGGTCACCCCACGCAGACAGAATAACACCACCAACCCCACACACCCCCCCCCCCCCCCCCCCACACCCCTCCCCCCCACCATACCCCCAACATTTTCAATCCACACAAAAAAACCCCCGAAGGACCAACCTCCAAAAAACCCCCCCCCCACCCGCCCCCCAAAAAAAAAACGCAGTCCCCCAAACCGCAAAGCAACCCCTGCCCTGCCAAAAAAAACCCAAGTTAACACCCCCCCACACAATCTCCTATGACCGCCCCACGTCCTCCCAGTAGGCCAGTACAAGGACCCCCCCCATGCCCCCTGCAACCTGAATTAACTAAGGAGCGTAAACCAACTTGCAAAACCCTAAAAAAAAAAAAACAGCTCCATCACAAAAAAACCAAAACTGCACCACAGAAACATACCCCCAAACAAAACCCCACACACCCAGATACCACATTTAAACCCCCCTCCCAAACACACAAACACCAATCTAAATAAAGGGTCCTAAAAAAAATATCCCCCCCGAAGAACCCGAAATTACAACACCCCACCCCAAAAACCAACAACCACCCCCCATACCCCCACCCCAGACCCCTGGTAAAACACAAAAAAAAACCCCCATTTCTATGCCCATGCCCTAACCCCCTCCCCACCCCACTGTACAAACCACACCAACAACCCCACAAACCCCCCCACCCCCCAAAACCATCCCACATTACTATACTTTCCCCAAACCAATAACCACACACCCAACCATACACACACACACACAAACACACTACACACACCACACCTACCATCTTCCGTACATCAGTTTCCACACCAACAGCGTTCCCCAAACTCGCAAAAACACAAAATCCTTCTCATAGCACAATCTCAATCCACTTCTTCATGTAATTCACATCCGAATCAAATAACCCCAAAATCCATATTGTCACCACTTCTATAGCCAAACAATCCTCACATTAGCCAGTCCATCGTCCTTCAACGCTAAAACTAAAACCTCCTCCCCATCATATTCCTAATCTCCAACTATAGTCCAATTCCTCCAACTTAACACCAAACTTCCTCTCCAAATACTATATCAACCGATCTCTAATACAATACACGGGCCAATCACCAAACACACGTAAAAAAACACTACAAAATCACATTTAACTACAAAATCCTACCTACTACAAACAACCGGCTTCAAAAAATCTAAACCCCACAACCTCTAGCCACTTGTGCTTTTCGCACCCTTCCCATAACTAAAATCAACACTCAACCACACAAACTTCATTAATTTTTCAACCTCTAATCTAACATACCATCAATCCCTAAATCCATAAAATTACAAATCATGCCAAAAAAAATCACTCCCAAATAATCTGGCCAGGTCACCGACCGAAACACCATCTACCTCAGTCAACACATCATCCACTTCAACTCCTCTCCATCAACCCCCACAAAAACTACCAACCCACCACTCCTCACTTACTAAACAATGACCCCATACCACCCAACAAAAAACAATTAAAATAATTAATAATCTCTCTCAGAACTAACCCCCCAAATTATAGACCATCGATTACACATTTACCTATCACGGGTACCATACAACAACTTGTTATCCCAAAAAACCTGTCTCATGGGTTACATCATAAATGACATCCGCAACAATTTCAAAGTGCCACTATACAACATATCGCAAACCTTGCCATCTCCCACAGAGATACTTAATGACAAGTATCTGCGGTGGGATCCGAGACATGTCCCCAGATGCATGGTTGCTTCCTAATTCAGGTACTGAGTATCATTCAACCCCCTATCCCCATACAAATCCCCCCGTTTATCTACGCAATACCAGTCCCTATAGACATCATCTCCCCCCATACTCAATTATCTCATACAATCACTAGGATTAACCCTACTCCGAGATACCGGCATCAGGAAACAAATCAATCACCACAACAACAAAATCCCTCCCTTTCCCCCCTTCACCACCCCACTGTTGTGGGGGGGGCAACGCGTTGGCCACTACAAAACAAACATCCTCAAGCATTAACACACACTCTATCTCAATACCACCCCACTTCCCTACAACATCCCATCCCCACAACAGAGTATTCCACTGTGTGTAAATCTCATGCTTACCATGCAAATTCAAGCTATCGAATCAGAAAAACACCTGATATTTCTGCAAAATTTAAAAGTACACCATCGTTATTATTCCCCCATCTATAAAATTACGCAACGGAGGAAATTCCCAACTGCTATCGGACCTCCCCCTATTCTCAAACAATTTCAAATCCCCAAATACACTCTTACCTAACTTTCTACGATCATAAGTATTACTTTTGTTTAATTACACAACTCGTCCATCATCAGGTACCTCGGGGTTCCCCTAGGTCGGGTGGTCTCTAAACATGAAACCAACGTGTACACTGACATACGACTAGAAAAAGCCCATAGGCTCCAACAATACTACATCCATATATTACCCCATACCAGGCTCCTCCCAATTTATTCCAATTTAACGAATTCGGCTTTACGGCATAATTCCCCCTCTTATACCCCCATTGCCTCCAATGGGCGTACCTTATCACACTTAGCTCGTTAATCTCACCCTTCCAACTCATCCCTGCCTACTGGCATGACGTGGACAGCAATTTCAAGATTATACACGACCTATATTCACTTCGTAGATCAACTATTAGGAAACCTCGTCCCCATCCTTTAACAATTTCTGACCTTTCATATACCCATTTACAATCTTACTGCATTATGACATAAATCCAATGTTTTCCATAAGTAATAAAATTTATATCTGTCCAATAAAGTCACAATGTCTGATATAGAGAAGAACGATGCCTTACAGGACACTCAATCGACTGATTATTAATCTATGTATCAACTTTTAGTATCCATCTGAAATATTGGCTACCGCAACAGAGCGGTCTAATTTTCTCGTTCCCGAAATTTTCAAACCTCAATGCCGCCTCACGTATACACATTTTCTATATCAGAGGTTCTCCCCCCTCTCACCTTAATAATCACTTTCCGAACTTGTCTTTGGGCGTTCCACAAGCCTGCGGAGCGCCACACCAATTGTCTCTTATTGATTTTTTTTACAACGATTTGATAACTTCCGATAATATTGACGATGATACACAATCGTCATATGAATATGTTATAGCTCTTAGGGAAAAGATTATCGAATCGTGCAGGTTAGCAACTTCATCTTCCGAATGTGCGAAAGAAAAAGCTAGGCGATTTGCTAATAAGAAAAGACGCCTACGTCAACTTTGTCCTGGAGACAAAGCATATGTCTTACTGCCCTCAAGAGAGAATAGACTTCTCATTTCTTGGAAGGGTCCATACACTATAGTCTCGAAAATTTCTGATGTCTACTATATTGTCGATGTGGATGGAAGGCATAAAACCTTCCATATAAATATGCTAACAGAGTTTATTGAACGTCCAGACTATTTACAGCCTATTTTCCAGGCGACGGACGACTCTCCAGTTCAACATGGTCACATCTCATCCATGTCCGTTATACAGGATGAGGAAACTATTTTTTCTGACGTGAACTTACCTCTTCCTGCGATTCCACTTACTTCAACGGAATCGTGGAGAGACGTTACAGTCTCTTCCAACTTGTCTTTTGAGGAACAGCGTCAAGTATCCTCTACGTTACAATCATATCAGGATGTCCTTACCGACATTCCTGGACACACAGATGTCATAGAACATGACATCATACTTACTGATCGTAATCCGATCAGAGTAAGACCATACCCAATACCTATTCATTTTCAAGCACAAGTCGAGAAAGAATTGGATGAAATGATTCAACTACAAATAATTGAACCATCCACTTCAGCTTATTCTTCGTCGATAGTTATTGTTCGAAAGAAAGACAATAACATACGTCTTTGCGTTGATTATCGCAAATTAAATCAAGTTACGAAGTTCGATGCTGAACCTATGCCGTTATTAGATGATCTACTTATTAGACTTTCTAAAGCTAAATTCTTTACTAAACTAGACTTGTCGAAAGGTTATTGGCAAGTCCCACTGACGGAACACGCCAAACCTCTCACTGCTTTTTCGACACCTAGGGGTCTGTTTCAATGGAATTTTATGCCTTTCGGGCTTATGAACGCCCCAGCGACTTTCGTGCGCATGATGCGACGAATTCTATCAGATCGTGCAGATGTCATTGCATATTTAGACGACATCTGTCTTTTCAGCGATACTTGGGAAGAACACTATGTGGGTCTGAAGGAATTGCTATCTACTCTACGTGAGCATAGATTGACTGCTAAACCCTCTAAAGCTTTTGTTGGGTTTAGTGAAATTTCCTTCCTAGGTCATCGAGTTGGTCATGGTCTGTTGAAGACAGAGGACCAAAACATTTCAAAGATATTAAATATCTCGGTTCCGAAGACAAAAAAGCAAGTGCGTAGTCTCTTGGGATTGATACAATTCTATGGAAGATTCATTGAGAATCTGTCCTCCATTATGGCACCACTTTCAACGTTATTGAAAAAAGGTTCTCCTAATATGGTGCGTTGGTCCCAAGAATGCCAATCTTCATTGGATCAGGTTAAGAATTTGTTCTCATCTCATCCTATCTTAAGACTACCGACGATTGATAAGACTTTTGTCCTTCGTAGTGATGCCTCTTCCACTGGCATTGGAGCGGCACTAATGCAGGACTATTCAGGAACTCTGCATCCTGTAATGTATATTTCTAGGAAGCTGAATGCGGCAGAAAGGAATTACTCGGTTTTGGACCGTGAATTGTTGGCTATGGTTTGGTCCATTCTTAAGCTACAAAGGTTCCTTCTGGGCGCGCATTTCTTTATGGAAACCGACCAAAAAGCTCTTACGGCTATGCAAAGTAAGGATTTGAAGAGCTCGAGATCTACTCGTTATGCTATTGCTCTTCAGCCTTTCCATTTCACGGTGCGAGCTATCCGTGGTTCGGATAATGTGATGGCGGACATATTGTCTAGATGCCCACATGATTCCAGTTAAATCTTGTGTCCTAGTTTTTCCTGATATATTTTCAGACTTAGGTCTGTCCTTAATATCATAATATGTTGTAATACAAATGTATTTGGATGATGTTTAGATAATTTAACAAATTTCATTTTGTCCATCCATCAGTGATATGTTGCTAAAATAGCATTGACATTTGTATATTGCTATGATTATATTATTTAGTAATGTTTGATATATGATTGGTATTGCCAGCAACTTAGGTTTCTTGAATGGTATCCCTTAGCTTGTTTGGTTTAAAGGAAATATTTTCTCTTATGTTGGGAGATGATTTGTACCCTCTTCTATTGTACCTGATATTAGGTTCATTGTTTGCATGAGCACAGAAGTGATACTGGTGCTATCTTGCTCATGAACATATTAAAAAAAAAAAAAATTGCATTTTTTTTTTACAGGGGGGTGGTAGTAATGTTGCTGTCATTTTCGACGGAGTCATCTGTCAAGTTATTTGCTTATGTTTGTATCATAAGTATAATTGTGTCTTTACCTGCGATGTCAGGTTGATTAGGGGTTGTCTTCCCTTGTTTATTCATTCATTGGGTTTGACCTTTAGGGTCAGAGGTTGTCAGTTCGGGCGTAGGCCTATGGGAAGGTTTTTTTAAGCGAGAGTGAGATATACTTCCGGGAAGCCGGGAGGTCCTGTTTTTCTGAAGGGACCAAGAGTCCATTGTTTTTCGGGGAGAATCTTCGAAGTAACTGCTATGGCAGTTTTCCCCAGTGAATCTCTGTGCGTCGGGATGACGACAGAATTCCTTGTGTAGTTCTGAGGATTCATTTACCAGGTAATACCGACCTTTATGCATTATTACGCTTTTCGGTGGCAGAACATGTAAAGGATTACCTAGGGTGAACAGCAGTTCACGGATCCGCCATTTCAGAACTTATATATTTGTGCTCGAGGTAGCCATCCAAGACTGTTAGTCTTATATTGTCCAGAAATCCAGTGACGAAGATATATTGTGGGAGCCGCAGATTGGCGGAACTTCTATCTACAATAAGTATTACTGCAGGGTTGATGATAACCTATTTAACAGAAGTACACGGCCGACGTCAGAACGAGGCCTGTGCTTCCGGCTATTATACTACAGCCTGATATGTGCAATTGGCAGGGAGTGCCAAGTTGCACCTGTGTGTCAAGGTAACTAAGGCATCTGACGCGTTTAGTCAGAGACGCCAAGGGCGACGCTACGAACTGTCATTATTGAAGAACTTTGCTATTGACCATGCACGTCTATTCTGATGTTTACCTTTTTGAATGCCAAATGTATACCTATCGATGTCAGGTCAGCATGACCTTGTTACACTGACTGTTCCTGTTGATACTATGTGTGTTCCCGTCAATAAATGTCTTGAAACATGCCTGCAGTGTCAAAGCATCCTTGATTACTGCATGTGAGAGTATGGGTTGCAGGATCTACATCTATACGAGCCTAAACACATTCGCGTCTTCATTCGCACCCACACTCAATTCATCATACGCTCGCACTACACATCTAACAACATGTATACTGTCTTGGGCCAGTGATCACCTCAACAAGAAAAAAAGACAGTTACATATACACTATTTCTAGAGCAAAAACACAATTCTACACCACAACTCTATTTTTAAGGCTTTATTGTGGCCTCATTACATATCTTCTACTTCAGACTTTTCACAACCCAGAATGCTTCGCGCACATCGAAAATAATCTGCCTAGAAACAGGTAGGGGGCGGGCGTCTCCTTTTCGGCCCCATCACACATATATATATATATATATATATATATATATATATATATATATATATATATATATATATATATATACGTGTGTGTGTGTATACGAACGAACTTTATTTTCAAAGGGTTAAGAATTGGACACGCAGGCCCGTTTGACATTCTGGTCTTCCTCTCTCTCTCATCACGTATACTGTATCCTTTCATCCTAACATTTACTTTAAGCATTATTATGAAATTTCTCATTATGAAAGTAATGTAACATCATACATTTGCAATAATCATCATAATTAAGGTATGTTTTTAAAATAAATTTTAAAAAAGAAAATAAAAATAAAGAATTAATAAAAATAAAAAACATTTTTTTTTTTGAAAAAACAAACAAAAACAAAACAAACTACAAGACTGATAAAAATCGAATTCCACATACAGTAAACTAGACAGTGATTTGAGACATAATCAAGTGGTGTGTTATAAGAACTCGTGAAATATTCGAAAGTCTGCTACTGAATAAGTAGGGACTCGGTGTGTTATCCAGTGTATGCGAAAGATTTTACGAGAGGTGAGCAGCTTTGAGTCTCATAGCAGATACTGCTGCAGTGAGTGCAATGATATTAGATTCATCATCATGAGATGAGGTAAACAGTTACTTTCCTCGCTGTCTTTGCCGTCCCAAACTCAAGACCAGAATCAAACTAGGTAGATAGTTAGATAGACATATATGAAAGCAATTAATTTTCCAAGTGTTGAAAATCGGGCACAGTCCTCTTTTGCATTCTTCCTTCCTCTTGCTCATCTTTTGTTACTGTTACTCAAACATTCTCCAGCGTACTTAAAGTATTAATTTAAGGGCATTGTAACATTACAAAGTAGTATAACAGCTTACATTAACCGTACCTGATCATAAAATTAAGAATAAGTATATTGTAATGAAAAACTAGATCATCAGAGCCTCCATGCAGTATATTAGATTAAAGGAAAACACAATCAGTTAGGGTGGCATATAATCAGCGCTCATAAAGTATTTAAACAGTCTACGACTGTATGAGTAAGGACTGTGCATGTTTTTCAGGTCATTGGGAAGATTATCCCAAAGATGAGCAGCTGAGTAAGCCAAACTAGTCTTAAATAGGTCTAGCCTGGGCTTGGGTACCCTTAATTGATTTAAGCGCTGATTACGTCTTTCATTATATTTTCAAAGCGGCCAAAGATACTGTTGCTGTCGTTTTTGACGGAGTCATAATAGGTAAATCTGTTTAATACTTTTGTTGGTCATTGTTGAGGATAATTGGATATTAACTTCTATGACAGGTTGTTTAAGGGTTATCTTCTCTTTCTTTCAATTATTGTCGTTGATCTGTCTTAACGATGCTCAGTTGTATGCTGTCTAGGCATGCGCAAGTTCTGGGCGCGAACTGAGGAAACTTCCGTCAGGGAGGTTGTGTTTTTTGGGCTGTCGGACATGATGTCCGTTGTGATTTTCTCTATATCATCGTGGGGGTTGGAAAGTTTTCGATATGACTGAAATGTCAATGTTTTCCCCAGTGATTCTTTGTTCGTCAAGAGTGACAACATTTATTAAGTGTGTATCTGGAAGATTCTGTAAAAGGTAAATGACATTCATATTAATATGCCTTTGGTTGCAGAACATTTGAAATTACCTATCTGCGAGTGAAGCTCACAGATCTTGAGAGACAGAATTCCTTCTTTGCTTCTTGTTCTAGCCAAATGAGACCATGTGTTTTCAATTGAACAGAAGCCTAATGATGATGATAAATTATTGTGGACGCCGCAGGTTGGCGGTATATATATGTTTAGCATGGTTTGATCGTGCCTGCTAACAAAGGATACACAGCTGTCTACATACTGAGGCCCTGTATTACGGCCAATATTTTTCAGCAAGAGGAAATATATCTGGCAGGCTATGCCAGTTGAATAACAGCCTTAAGTATTATTGCTACGCAATTTAGGAGCTCGTTTGTTGGACGACAGAGCTAATTAAGTACCTGACGCGCTGAGTCAATGGTACGGAAGCTACATTATAAACTGTAACATTAGGACAGATGATGTTTGGGTATGTCCTAATTGATGTATGATGCAAGCCTTTGATTACCAGACATTTAACAGTCATTCATTATTAAGTGAAGTCCTTGATCTTGTCGATTTGACTGTCCTGTTGATGCTACTGTCAGTTTCGTAAATAAATGTTTGAAACGTGCCAGCAGTCTTCAATCCATCATTGACTACTGCATGTGAGTGTATGGGTGCCTTATTGACTTTACTAAGAGCTTCAAGCATTCGCGTTCTCGTCTACACCCACACTCAGCACATCATAATACCAGTACCACACATCTACAACATTTACGCTGTTTTGTGTGAGTGATCATAGTACCTCTGGCAGTGCCTCACGCTGGTGGCCGTTACATTTCTGGCCGTTACATTTCTGGTGACCTACATCAACAACGCAACATTACACAGTCCAGGTGATAAACGACACGTTCACTCTGCCAGCCTTCACATCCCGCATAAACAGTACGTTACATTTATGGTGGACCAGATCTGTGGGTTTTCTACAATTTCAAGACAGTGGTAAATAGGTCAACAACTGGGCTGACTCACATAAACAATGGCGTTGGCATTTTTGTGTTACTGCTACATGGACCACAACTGCTACGGAATTGAAGTGACATTGTTATACATTTCTGGAGTTCTACAAATGATGGCAATATATCTGGGCTATCAAGTCACATCGTTACCTGTCAACCTAAGATTGTAAACAGTACCGCTGGTTGTTTACACTACATTCTGAGCTATCACGTCACATCGTTACCTGTCAACCTAAGATCGTAAACAGTACCGCTGGTTGTTTACACTACATTCTACAAACATATCGACGTTGGATCTTCTAGTCTCAACTGGTGTCGAGTATGATTTTTGTAGCTACACTGTGGAGACCACTGCCTGTTGTCAAGTTACGGTGACCTTCAACGGTGGATCGTCTAACATTGTTGTTGACAGTAGTACCGCATTATACTGCATCTTTGCGGCTATTGAGGATTGTGCTTAAAGATAAGTGGCCTGTTTAGTGTGTAAACTGTGCCTTTATTTTGTGTAAAGCTGAGCCTTCCTCTATACACATACTGTATATTGTTTATTTACATATGCCATGCATGTTTGTTGTATACATGTTTTTGTTTACATGTTTATTTAGTGTGTTTTTCAGCGGGTCGGTTGGGAAGGTGACTCCTTTTAGAATATACCACGTGAAAGAGGTTCTATCTGAGAGCGTTTTCTGTAGGGACTATACAAATTTTCCACAGGGAAATTTGTTAGCAATATTTGTTGCTATTTACGTTTAGTTGTGCCGAGATGTGCCTTTTCGTTGTTTTTGTAAAAAATTTTCTGTTCTTTAGTTTTGATTTGATTTGTTTGAATTTGTCTGCCTCTTCTGTCTATCATTTATTTTTATACATCTTTGTGTTTATAACAGTGTTTCCATTTGTTTGTTTATTTTCGCAGTCATCATTACACATTTTGTAACAATTTTTTTTAGTTTCGCTGTATTGTTTATTTGACTTCTGCAAACGTTTTCGGTTGTTGTTTTGTATTCTTGTCTTTGTATTTATTATTGTAATACATTGTTGTCATACAGTCTATAGATATACTTGATCATGGACTATTATTACTAATATCATACACTTTTCATATAAAGGTTATTTATAATGATAATATTATAGAGAAACAAGGTTACTATACAAGGTCTTTGACTAAGACTTGTCTCTCAAAGAGAGTGAAATAAAGTGAAGTGAGTATACAAGTCTAGTATTACAGACTTGTCTCCCATCAAAGTGGGATTAGGTAATTTATTTAATTTTTCAGGTCTGATCTCACATAGTTAGACAGAATGTCTACACTAGACTACTTTATTGAACAAGGGAAAGCCCTTGGGAAGACAGGTGAGAAGTTAGAAGAATTCGCAACTGCTCAATTTGACAAAGCATTGAAGTATGAAGAAAAGAGACAAAAAGAGGAAAATAAAAGATTAGACAGAGAATCTGAGAATTTAAGATTACAGATGCAGGCAGATGAAAGAAAATTTCAAGCTGCTGTTGAAGAGAAAAAACTTCAAGCTGCTGCTGAGGAGAAAAAACTTCAAGCTCAAGCTGCTGCTGAGGAGAACAAACTTCAAGCTCAAGCTGCTGCTGAGGAGAGAAAACTTCAAGCTGCTGCTGAGGAGAGGAAACTTCAAGCTGCTGCTGAGGAGAGAAAATTGCAAGCTGCTGCTGCTGAAGAGAAAAAACTTCAAGCTCAAGCTGCTGCTGAGGAGAGAAAGTTTCAAGCTGCTGCTGAGGAGAGAAAATTGCAAGCTGCTGCTGAAGAGAAAAAACTTCAAGCTCAAGCTGCTGCTGAGGAGAGAAAATTTCAAGCTGCTGCTGAAGAGAGAAAAGCAAAAATGGAACATGAGGAAAGACTCGCAGCTTTGGAGTTAGAGAAATTGAAATTGATGAATGCGGGTGCTCATCAAGCAACTTCGGGTACGACAAAGGAGAAGTCTAATAAGATCAAATTACCTCATTTTAATCCTTTAAAGGACGATATAACGGATTAGCTTGATAGATTCTAATTTTTATGCGATACGAATAAAATAAAAAAGGAAAAATATGTCGAACAACTGATGGATTTTTTTTCAGGTGAACCAGTAACTACTCTTATGACAATAGAGGAACATGATAGGACTAACTATGATGTTGTCAGAGCAGCATTACTTAAAAGATATCAACTAAAACAAGAAGATTATCGTCTTCGTCTTAAGACGATGTTGCCAGAAAATGGAGTAGATTTCTCTGACTTTATTATAAAGATACGCCGTACATTCACTAGTTGGATTGAGTTGTCTCAGACTGAGAAAACATATGAAGGCCTAATAGAATTATTACTTCGAGACAAAGTTATGCCATCGGTCAACGAATCTTTCCTTGCTTTTCTTCATGAGCGTAAACCTAAAAACATAAAAGACATGGAGGAGTATTGTTGCCAGTTTGTAACTGCGCATTCCCATGCTACAGTTAGCAATTCTAAAGTGAAAGAAGGGTTGCCAGTTGCTTCGGCAGCACCATATGGCTCTAATTACAATCGTAAATTTCAAGGTGCTAAACAAAGCTTTAATAAGAAGAGTAATCAGAATTACACTCAATATCAAAGCAATCCATCACACAGTGGGTTTTCTTCAAAGAATTGGAGACGAGCTGATAGTCCTCGTAATGTTGGGTCTAACAATTATTGACACTTTCGCAAAGGTTATCACAATAGAAACTATCCGAGTTTTTCTTCTCGAGATAATTATCCTCGCCGTCAAGAATATTACGATGATGGTTATGGAAACTGTGATACAAACCAGAATAATGGTTATGATGGGCAATATAATGATAATTACAGGGGAAATAATAATCGCGACAGACCTAGACATAACAAAAGAAAATCTTATCGTCAGGCAAACGCTGCACAACATGAGTCTCAGGAAGCCTGTAGTCAAGTGAACGATAGTAGAAACTCTAATGCTATCACTGGCTCTGCTTTCGATTTTGGGAGAGCAGCTAAGTGCCCCCAATGCTCAACATTGTTCGAGCCATCTACAGTATCTACCCTAATTTGTGGTCACCCTCTTCCCGCTCTTCCTGCTACAGTTGCGCATGACGGGAAAGGATCTCTTATCTTACATAAATGTCTAGTGAATAATAATCCAGTCTCAGTACTTTTTGATTCTGGATGTACTACTATTGGGGTTAGGCAATCTCGCATAGATCCTTGCTGTGCCACGGGAAAGGTGGTTAAGTGTGTGACATTTGGTGGAACTTTGGAGATATATCCTACTGCTATCATCCACATGGATACTCCCTTCTTTACAGGAGATGTCCACGCGTGTCTTCTTCCTAATCCTATTGCGGATCTTATAATCGGTCGTATTCACGGGGTTAAGGAATGTACCCCGCAGCAAATTGCTGCTTGGGAAGAACATAATATCCAAACAGCCAATGTGGTTGTAACAAGAGCACAAGCTCTTATTCCATCAACTTCATCTAATGATAGTAATGAAGTTGGTAGCCAAGATGATCACTTGGTGATTTCACATGACTCGTTTGTGAAACTACAAGAAGAAGACTCTTCTCTAAATAAATACTTTCTTCTCGCTAAAAAAACGGTGATCCGAATCAAAATACAATTCACAAATCGTATATCACTATGAAGAATGGTATACTAGTACGTATGGTACAACACTCAGACAAATCTATGCACTCTCAAATTCTTGTGCCCAAAAGTATGAGAGCCTTAATTCTTCAACATGCACACGATTCTCAGTGTGCTGGACACATGGGTTTTTCTCGCACTAAGTCGAGAGTTCTAGCGGCTTTCTTTTGGCCATTCGTAAACAAAGACATACGAATTTATTGCCGATCTTGTAAGATTTGTCAAGAAGTCAAATCTAGAGGTCCACGACATGCTGCACCTATCCAGGCTGCAGACATTCCCATTCGACCATTCCAGAAGATGGCAATAGATATTATTGGCCCTTTTAAGATTAAGTCAGCCAGAGGACATCAATTCATCCTAACATGCGTCGACATGTGCACACGTTGGTCAGAGGCTATACCTCTAAAGAGCATATCTACTGCCGATATCGCAGACGCTCTTTGGCTAATATTTTCTCGTTTGGGTTTTCCCAGAGAAATATTGTCAGACCATGGTACTCAATTGATATCAGACATTATGTCGCAGGTGATGTCTATCCTAGATATTAAAAGGTCTCTCAGTAGTATTTATCACCCAATGTCTAATGGGTTAGTTGAACGTCTTAATAGAACACTTAAGAACTTACTTGGCAAGATTAATGAGGATCACCCTCAGGATTGGGACAGGGTTTTACCCGCGGCTCTCTTTGCCTATAAAGAGGTTCCCAACGAGCATACAGGGTTTTCTCCCTTTCAACTAGTTTTTGGCGCGCAACCGCGCGGTCCTATGTCCTTGCTACACGATTTGATAACTGCCGATAATATTGACAATGACACTCAATCTTCATATGAGTATGTCATTGCTCTCAGGCATAAGATTATCGAAGCATGCAAGTTAGCGACTTCATCCTCCGAATTTGCCAAAGAAAATTCGCTAATAAGAAGAGACGCCTACGTCAACTTTGTCCTGGAGACAAAGCGTTTGTCTTACTTCCTTCGAGGGAGAACAGACTTCTCATTGCATGGAAAGGTCCATATAGAATAGTCTCAAAATATTCCGATGTCGATTATGTTGTCGATATTGATGGAAGGCACAAAACTTCCATATCAATATGCTTACGGAATTTATTGAACGACCAGACTATTTGCAGCCTATTTTCCAGGCGACGGACGATTCTCCAGTCCAACATGGTCATATCTCATCCTTGTCGGTTATACAGGAGGAGGAAACTACGTTTTCAGATGTTAATCTACCTCTTCCTATGATTCCACTCAATTCTACGGAATCATGGAGAAACGTTTCGGTTTCTTCTAATTTGTCTTTTGAGGAACAGCGTCAAGTATCTTCTTTGCTAGAATCATTTCAGGATGTCCTTACCGACATTCCTGGACACACACATGTTATCAAACATGACATTATACTTACTGATCATAATCAGATCAGAGTAAGACCATATCCTATCCCTATTCATTTCCAAGCTCAAGTCGAGAAAGAATTGGATGAAATGATACAACTGAAAATAATTGAACCATCCACTTCAGCATACTCTTCGTCCATGGTTATTGTTCGAAAGAAAGACAATAACATACGTCTTTGCGTCGATTATCGCAAATTGAACCAAGTTACGAAGTTCTATGCTGAACCTATGCCTTTATTGGAAGATCTACTTACTAGACTTTCTAAATCGCGATTCTTTACTAAACTTGACTTGTCGAAAGGCTATTGGCAAGTTCCGTTAACTGAACGCGCCAAACCTTTCACTGCTTTCTCAACACCTAGGGGTTTGTATCAATGGAATTTTATGCCTTTCGGGCTGATGAACGCCCCAGCTACTTTCGTACGCATGATGCGTCGAATTCTCTCATATCGTAAAGATGTCATCGCATACTTAGACGACATCTGTCTTTTCAGCGATACTTGGGAAGAACGCTATTCGGGTTTAAATGAGTTACTGTCTACTCTACGCGAGCATAATTTGACTGCAAAACCCTCTAAAGCCTTCGTTGGGTTTAGTGAAATTTCTTTCCTAGGTCATCGTGTTGGTCATGGTCTATTGAAGACAGAGGACCAAAACATTTCTAAGATATTAAATATCTCCGTTCCTAAAACAAAAAAGCAAGTGCGTAGTCTCTTGGGATTAATACAATTCTACGGAAGATTCATTAAGAATCTGTCCTCCATTATGGCACTTCTTTCAACTTTATTGAAAAAAGGTTCTCCTAACATGGTGCGCTGGTCCCAAGAATGCCAATCTTCATTGGATCAGATTAAGAATTTGTTCTCATCTCCTCCTATCTTACGACTACCATCGATTGATAAGACTTTTGTCCTTCGTAGTGATGTCTCCTCCACTGGGATCGGGGCTGCACTTATGCAGGAGTATTCAGGAACTCTGCATCCTGTGATGTATATCTCTAGGAAATTGAATGCGGCAGAAAGGAACTATTCGGTTCTAGACCGTGAATTGTTAGCTATGGTCTGGGCCATTCTTAAGCTACAAAGATTCCTTCTAGGCGCGCATTTCATTATGGAAACCGACCAAAAAGCTCTTACAGCTATGCAGAACAAGGATTTGAAGAGCTCGAGATCTACTCGATATGCTATTGCTCTTCAACCTTTTCATTTCACGGTGCGGGCTATCCGTGGTTCGGATAATGTGATGGCGGACATACTGTCTAGATGCCCACATGATTCCACTTAAGTCTTGTGTCCTAGATTTTATGATACATTTCCAGACTCATGTCTGTTCATAATATACATTAACACATTTGTTTCACCTTAGATTAGTAAATTGATTGTTCTCTTTCTCTATTACTATCTTTGATGTAATGTGGAAGGTTAAGGTTAACATAAAATAAAGGCCAAAAAAATAAGAAAAGGAAAAATGTTAAAATGGCCACATATAATACTTAAATAATTGTGTAATGACTATAGTGCATTATAGCATGTTACTAATTGTGTCATTTATATTGTTCTCAGTGCAAACTACTACCAAGTACGGAGCGCTTGTGAGAACCATGATGATGCCATACCTTACATTTGTTCGAGAGATCGCAGCACTTATTTGAATATAATATATTTCTATTGTTAGATAATGTGTAAGGAATTTAACAAATTTGGTCATGTCCATCCAATACATATATTAATTGTATAACATTGTAATTTGTATATTGATATGACTTCTTGAGATAGATTGTCATTGGTCATTGCTATGATTATAGTATTGCATAATTGTTCCATAGTTATGTAATTTTTGTTAGTATCGCCAGCAACAGAGGTTTCTTTGATGGTACCTTCCCGAAGATATTTTCTATTATTTGGTGAGATGATTTGATTCTCTCCGGTTGATTCTTTCATTGGCGCATTATTCATGTGTCATGAGCTTGTGGTATCTTGCTCATTGATGTATTTTTTTTTTTTTTAATGGGTCATTTTTTTATACTGGGGGTGCGGTAGTCTGTTGCTGTCGTTTTTGACGGAATCATAATAGGTAAATCTATTTAATACTTTTGTTGGTCAAAGTTGAGGATAATTGGGTATTAACTTCTATGACCAGGTTGTTTAAGGGCTGCGGGAATCTTCTCTTTCTTTCCATTATTGTCGTTGACCTGTCTTAACGATGCTCAGTTTTATGGTGTCTAGGCATGCGCAAGTTCTGGGCGCGAACTGAGGAAACTTCCGTCAGGGAGGTTGTGTTTTTGGGCTATCATGTCCGTTGTAATTTTCTCTATATCATCGTGGGGGTTGGAAAGTTTTCGATATGACTAAAATGTCAATGTTTTCCCCAGTGATTTTTTGTTCGTCAAGAGTGACGACATTTATTAAGTGTGTATCTGGAAGATTCTGTAAAAGGTAAATGACATTCATATTAATATGCCTTTGGTTGCAGAACATTTGAAATTACCTATCTGCGAGTGAAGCTCACAGATCTTGAGAGACAGAATTCCTTCTTTGCTTCTTGTTCTAGCCAAATGAGACTATGTGTTTTCAATTGAACAGAAGCCTAATGATGATGATAAATTATTGTGGACGCCGCAGGTTGGCGGTATATATATGTTTAGCATGGTTTGATCGTGCCTGCTAACAAAGGATACCACAGCTGTCTACATACTGAGGCCCTGTATTTACGGCCAATATTTTTCAGCAAGAGGAAATATATCTGGCCGGCTATGCCAGTTGAATAACAGCCTTAAGTATTATTGCTACGCAATTTAGGAGCCCGTTTGTTGGACGACAGAGCAAATTAAGTACCAGACGCGCTCAGTCAATGGTACGGAAGCTACATTATAAACCCCTGTAACACTAGGACCGATGATGTGTGCGTATGTCCTAATTGATGTATGATGCAAGCCTTTGATTACCAGACATTTAACAGTCATTCATTATTAAGTGAAGTCCTTGATCTTGTCGATTTGACTGTCCTGTTGATGCTACTGTCAGTTTCGTAAATAAATGTTTGAAACGTGCCAGCAGTCTTCAATCCATCATTGACTACTGCATGTGAGTGTATGGGTGCCTTATTGACTTTACTAAGAGCTTCAAGCATTCGCGTTCTCGTCTACACCCACACTCAGCACATCATAATACCAGTACCACACATCTACAACATTTACGCTGTTTTGTGTGAGTGATCATAGTACCCCTGGCAGTGCCTCACGCTGGTGGCCGTTACATTTCTGGCCGTTACATTTCTGGTGACCTACACCAACACCGCAACATTACACAGTCCAGGTGATAAACGACACGTTCACTCTGCCAGCCTTCACATCACGCATAAACAGTACGTTACAGATACTTTGGAGCCTTCTGTGACAGGATATTGTAAATAAATTTCCCTTTGTTAAAGAGGAAGCGCTTCCTGAGGGGTAATATTTGAAGATAATTAAATAAATGACATACCATGTGAGCACTTAGTAAACAGATGACTAAAATGCTGCGCTACTGACGTATACAAATGCAGGTGTGGAAATCGTCCTTGTAATTTAGGAAGTGTAGGATATCCTATCTTGGGGAAAATAATTATTGCTCACCTACTAGGACTTTGTTCGCCAAACCAGAGTTAGTATAAACTGCATTGTTCCAGCACTGGCATGCTTTCCTTGTGTGCCTAAGAAACTGAACACAAGTCATTTGACGTTAATTACAAGCAGATATTTATTAATCAAGTTTGAAAAACAAAAACAACAATCAAAAAGCTGCAGAATTTCATACACGGTACGTACGTAGAATAGAAGGATTGAAGGGGTATGACAAGATCACTAACATGCAACTGATGGCAACAATTAGACAAGTACCAGTGGTATAAGAGATAAACAAGACCATAGATTGGACACACATTGAGGAAACATTTTGATAACATTATCAGGCAGTTCTTGTTCTGGAATCTAATATAGTATTCAAATTCTCTGTCTAAAACAATAGCTTTAATAACGAGATTAACGGTACTTCCATCTTTCACTTGTTTGTCCCACTTGAACGTTTTCTATGTGAAGTTACACTTCTTAGGCTCCTGGAAGTTATGACACTGGCGAATTAAAAATGATCCTCTGTAGTTAACCAACAAATTATAAGTAAATAAACCCCACGTTAACCCTAATATTGTTCATAATATCGCCGAAAACAAGGAATCATAACTAGATGTCTGGATGAGGAGAGGTTTCTGAGAATTCGGGTGGAAATGTGAGCATTGATAGGCTTTGACGAGTAGGGGCTCGAATATTAATGACTGAAAACTAAAGAAAGTTAACAAGGTAAGAAAAAAATAGTTCAAAATGTATGCAAAGATCAGAGAGTTGCAGAGAAAAAGGAACTAATAGAAATGAGACAAGCATTAAGAGAACAAGTGAACGAATATCTAATGACAATGTAGTATCCTTCTTTAGTCAGGAATCTCCTGGTGGGAAAACGATTGCGATGGTCTTATTTTCGTGTGGTGAATTTGTGTATAGCAAGAACCAATTATTTATATTGTAACCTATATGTTAGGAATTATCATAGTTTTTATTATTTTATTTTATTTTTCTTTATTTTGGTCTAGGAGCATGATACAATATTCATTTAGATTGCGTTGCTAAATGTAACAAAAGTCAGTAAGATGTTGCGCATATACTAATCCACAGACATAGGATGTATCTATGTCGTTAACAAGGAAATATCTAAACTTAAACTTTTATCAACAAAATAAACCTCATGACCGTCAAATTTTGTCGTTGCCAATTTAAACTTCAAGACTGACACAATCATTTAAAAAGCAAATTAAAATTCGTGTCAGGAAGAATGTAATCATTGTTAAACGCTTAGAATATTTTTACCATAATCAGTTAGTCCAATTAAACCATTGATCAGAAACATGACCACACATATCCTTCAGAGTGTACATTTTTTTCGAGGACTTTTAATGTTTTATTCACTGCTTGTCTTAGACTTTGCGCTTCACAGATGTTTATCTATCTTTCTTGTTCTTTCCGCATCATCATTATCATTTAACTTTACGTTCCCTACGGATCATAGAACCACTATTGCAGTTGGTCCCGCAGATAACCTGCACCCAGCAAGTTACATGCTCTTGTATCGGTGGTTTTTGTGGCAATTTGTTTTACATGATGAGGGAGTCAGTCCCATGCAATACCTCATCCTTATGCGACATGTTTGAAGATGCAGCCCTATTTTTTTTCTCTCGCATCAGAGAGCTCCGGGAACTACACGGGGCTTTATTTTCTTTGGTTAATATAAAAATCTGGCACTGATAGCCCAAAGCTGCCATGCAGATAACAATTATACTCGTAGTTTGCTTTTTTCTGTCCTCGAGGCGTATAATCCTTTAATAAACTTATGCCAAGTCTTCCTACCTGAGCCATCAGGTCAAGGTTTTTCCATACCTTCTTCATGCTCTTAATGTCTGACTCCAGTTTTCTTTTCCGTGGGTTCCTTGGTCTCCCTCTATCTCTGTTACCCCGGAGATTCCAGAATAAGGACTGTCTGGCAATACCATCAGCAGGTTTCTTCAATGTGTGTCTTATCCATTTACAGCGTCGAACGTTGCTAAAGGGTGTGTATATATGTATTTGTTTTCCACTTTCAATTTTCTTCTCTGTTGGCGTATAATTTTGTTCAATATTTATTATTTTCTTTACTGTCAATTAATGTGTGCTGAAATAAATCTGCAGGCTGTCTAGCTTTGTGGCTTGTCTGTGGCAATGCCCTTGTAGAAGATACTCCAAAAAGTGTCTCTGTATTTACTGCTCAAATGCTGGTATATGAAAATATTGGCAGAAGAATTGATAGATTCCAACAAAAGTCCAAAACCACCTACAACTGTTCCTGTGTTTACGTATTTACCACCTGCAGCCAAATCTGGTTTAAATGCCACGGCCAACATAGTGATGGTGCAAGGAACAAAGCAGCAAATGTAAAGTGTGGAAACCATCACAACCATTTTGGCCACCTTTTGGTTACGGATTGAAACTTCCACGACTGCTGAAGCCGTTTGACGCCACTTTTCTCTCTTCTTCAGATTCATCACCAGTATTATTGTACAGATAATGATAACGAAAAAGGCAACGAAGGACAAGAAAAAATTGTTGATTGTAAACGTTATTCTCTGAACATTCTCTCGATCTTTAGTTGTAATAAGTCCTAAAATAGTTCTGTTTCTCTCTGGAGAAAATTTCATGTCCAGCCTGTTAACAACGTATAATGGCACTTCACTTGATATGAGAATTACAAAGATAGAGAAGATGAGTATCTTCACTCTTTTTGTCGTAACGAAACTATTCACCTGTAGAACATAGAAGAGTCAAATTCTAGAAGTAGTTGGAGGTGTAATGGAATAGGATCATTTTTTTTTTAAATGTACATAGAAAAAATATTTCTAAACAAGTGAAAAAAATAAACGTAATGAAAATTCAATAATATATAATGTGATACAGTTATTAAACGAAGAAATCATGGATAAAAATGAACTTGAAAAAATTAACGAAAATTGAGAAATATACATACAAGTCTGATCTTTAAATCTCAGGACTACTGGAGGAAGCATGATAAATATATATACAAGAACATTTAAAACAACATGGATATAACGAGGGATGGTTTTGTGACAAAACGTATAACGTTGCTCTTTTGTGTTATCTCTCACATCCTTTTCTTCATTTTTCTCACTCCGGACATAAATAGTATCCTTTCTTTTCAATCTTCATTTTTAACACGCCACTCATGGCAGTATTTTCACGGGAGTAAAGCGCTTATTGTTTTTTATTTGACAGAATTTGTGACCCAGCAAGCAATAAAATATCGCCTTTCTGGTCTACGGAGCCGCCTGTGGGAAACGGATTCATTGCTATTTTCTTATCTGTTGATCTCTATTTATTTGCTCTATGCTGGACATAGCATGTTGAATTCTCTAACACGCCACTCCCCTATGGCAGTATTTTCTACGGGAGTAAAGCGTATCTTATTGTTTTACACTGCACTCCAAGACTGTTGTTACGTTTCGCCAGAATTGGTGACCCAGCAAGCAATAATATGTTATCGCCTTTTCTGTCTGACCGACTGTGGAAACGGAGCGGTCAAACATTTGACCCCATTGGAAAGCTGTTGGTCATGTTGACACAAGCCGTCATGGTGATACGATGAAAGAAGACCACCCGGGCTGACCAGACATCTGTCTGGCGGAGGCATGCATAAAGATACAGCAATAGAGAATGCAGTCAGCGACCCATAGCTTGACTGCTTGCATCAGGATCAGCGAACCAGAGCTGGTCAAGACCCTACTCCACCTCCACGTGGTGGTCCTGGAAACAGATTGCATCACTGCAGTCTGGCTGAGCGAGTAGGGATCGCAGTGGGAAGGCAAACCCGGTCCCAAAAAATGCCGTGCAGAAGTCGGATGTGTCGACCGAAAGGTGCAGATATCACAGCTTAGGCGTAAACAGACACAACGCAACCACCGTCCTTTTCAGGACGAACGAGGAAGAAGAAGAAGAAGATAACCTGTCGGGCTAGACATCTGCGCGGAAAACATTACGCAAGGAAAACTGTCACAATATTGTGATAAACAGTGGAGCGCTGGAAGTCTTAGGCAACGATATGACATCACTGTTGTAAGAGGCCACGCGTGTATATTAAATTTAATATTTTCAAATACGCGTGGGATGAGTAATGATAAACTTCCCCACCCAAACAGTGCTAGATGTGTTTGATTGGTTCGCCAGAAGCTACAATGAATTGATTGGAACATTCAGCAAGAAACACAGCTGGGATTTGAAACTAAGGATTGTGAGATATAATCTAACAAACTCGGAGTCACAGCACACAGACAGACTGAATCGCAGCGGCAACTAAACACCGGCTACAAGCCAGAGGAAAGAGTATAGGACTTATCATTCCACAACTATAAGTACCAGATCGAGTATTGGGCAACTTTGTAATTTACAAGTAAACCCGCAATTTTAATACAAGACTGGAAACTTAGGAATTTTATCACAAGGAGTCATAAGATGAATTATAGATTTCCAGACCAAGTGTCTCCCCCGTCATAAGAGGAATTATAGATTTCCATACCAAGTGTCTCACCCGTCATAAGAGGAATTATCGATTTCCAGACCAAGTGTTTCACCCGTCATAAGAGGAATTTCTCAGACTTAAGTGATTCGAACAGCATCTAAATACAGGGCTGTGGGTCCATTCTAAATCTGTGCCAGGAGACGTGTGTATTCCCATAATTTTGGGGTAAGTGTAAACAATTTATTTACTAATGTAAATTTTACAGGTTTCTTGCTAAGTGGTTATATATATATGAGGCTGACAACCTCAACATTTGAAAATAGTATATGCATGAACCACTACTGCAAGAGCTGGTGATTGTTTCTGACTAGTCGTGTGGGAAACCCGACAGCAGAGATGACCCCAGACCTCAGACGGGTGTAAGGATGAGTAATGAGTGATGATTACATCACATTGCCTAAAGTGTATAGAATCATTTTGTGAGATTTATATACCTTTTTCTCTCCACATGTAAGCCTACCTTGCCGTTGGTTGGAGAGCTTGAGTGCCCCAACGATCCTGGGAGCTATGCCGGCGGGAGTTTTACTCCTGGCAGGGTCACCCAAGCCGGACAGTTCCTTGGTGAGGAGTCAGACTAAATGGGCTGAGGTGTAGGTGGAACCGTATAGGTGTAGATGCAGAACCCACGGGTGAGTGGTACATGATCTGGTCTGCACCAATCCAGCCCCACTTCATGGGGTAAATGCTTTCTTGCCTCATTCTTCACAGTTTGTCCTCTATCCTTTAAAGCCAGGAGTAAACCCTGCAAAAAAAATCAGTGCAGAAGGAGCACGATAGTCTTGGTTGACAATCCACCTAAGAGAAGGTCAACTTCACACAAACCCGGTTAGGAAAGACTCGTTAGTCCGGAAAGACAGCTTTCCTAGGAGAGACAACTCTGATGCCAAACAACTGCTGCCTTGCAGGAAGGTCACGGAAAACCAGAGGCTAGGGAAGCAGTCCCGAACAAATGCATGATGAAGACGGATGCACTGGGCCGCAAGGCGCACAACATAGTGCAACGCAAACCGCCTTGAGATGACAGATACAAATATGACTCAACGAGATGGTGCTCGACCCAATGAGACCCGCCAGGTCGGAAGAGGGCCAGACCCCTTGCCTCGACGGGGTCCACCTAAGGCTACTGGTGGTCACCTATCTCCGCATCGTGCAGCCATGGCGCGGAATATTAGGAAAAATGCGACTGGCCAAAACACCTAGGAAAGAACACTAAATATACTCCAATGGAATGCAGAAGGTGTCCTAAAAAGGAAACTACCGCTCGCTAAAAAACTACACGATGAGCAAATTGACATAGCCTGCATTCAGGAAACACACCTAAACACAAACCACAGATTTTCTGTAAGAGGATATGAAACCTTCCGGCTTGATAAAGAGGGACACAAGGGAGGAGTACTCATGTTAATCAGAAACTCCTTGCCTAGCAGAGAGCTTTCTGTTGCTACAAACGGTCAGGCGGAAATTATAGGAGCTGATGTCACGATGGATGACAAGACCGTTAGAGTGTACAACCTATATCCCCCCCCCCCCCCCCCCCCCCCCCCCACAGATAGAGATCTTTCATTAGCCACAATGGAGATTAGGCGCACCAACTGCCTGGTTGTTGGTGATTTCAACAGCCATTCAGAAAGGTGGGGTTACACAAAGGCCGAAACCCGTGGCATTGCGGTAGAGGACTGGGAGATTGACTCAAATCTGCAACTCATCAATAGAGCAGATGATACACCCAGCTTCTACTCAAGAAGATGGCAGTTGACCTCGACACCCGACCTTGCCTTCTCAACAGGAGAAATCAACCATAAGATCGAACGCATTGTGCTCAAAAAATTGGCAGGCAGTGACCACAAACCGATCAAACTAATGATTAATATGGAACATACACTCCAATTCCATAAACCATTACCCCGCTGGAACTACAAAAATGCCAACTAGAACAAGTTCTCAACACTGACAGATGAATACTGTAGTTTGATAAACACCCAAAACAAAAGAATTGAAGAAATAGCTGACGGATTTAATAAAGTAGTTCTGAAAGCTGTACTAGAATCAATACTACGAGGGGCAAGAAAAGATTATAAGCCGTACTGGACAGAAGAACTGGAAGAACAGGTAACAGAGGCCAGACATGTAGCAGAAAAGGACAAAACAGTTGAGGCAAACATCGTCTACAAAGCTATCTCTGCAAAATACAGGAAAACGTTAAACTGTTCAGCCAAAAATAGCTGGATAAAAACTACAGAAAGTCTTAACTTCGACAAAGTTGGAAGAAAATTATGGAGGCTCGCCAAAGCCTTAAATGATGAGGAATGCAAAAATAAGTAAATAGCCCTACAACAAAATGAGAAAATACTCACAAAGAAAGAAGCAGCAAATGTCTTTGTTCAAAAATTCTCACAAGAGAGCCAGATAAATGTTCCACCTGACAGAAAACAGGAAATTATCAAAGAGCAAGAACTTTACCAAAATATATCAAACTGTTCCAGAAGAGCACATGACATCAAACCTCACCATGCGAGAGCTAGAGGCAGCCATTGTATCCCTTAAACAAATAAAGTCACCTGCAAAAGACGGGGTAACAAATGACATGCTTAAAGGGCTAGGGCCTAATGCCAAGAAAGCCCTCCTCAAGATTATGAACTATAGCTGGAAGCGTGGAATTGTACCACAGACCTGGAAAGAAGCAGTACTAGTTCCAATCCTAAAAAAAGGACAAAGAACGAAAGGAAACCAACAGCTACAGACCCATCAGCCTTCTAAGCTGCACTGGAAAGCTTATGGAGAGAATGATCAATACCAGATTAAGTTGGCACCTCGAAGAAAAAACAAATTCTACTGCACCACAGGCAGGCTTCATGCAACATAGGTCTACAGAGGACCAAGTCACCTACATTGCACAGGAAATCGAAGATGATTTCCAAGAAGGAAAGCACACTTTAGCAGTCTGGGTAGACATGGAGAAAGCATTTGATAAAGTTTGGAAAGATGGGCTAGAGTTAAAATGCTTAAATATGGAGTCTGTGGAAGAATGTATAACTGGATCGGTCAATACCTAACAAACAGAACAGCTAGAGTGCAGGTGCATGGACAGTTAAGCGAAAAAGACTACAGTGGAACATGGAGTCTCACAGGGTGGGGTCCTTTCCCCAACACTCTTCCTTATATATATAAATGATATAACAGAAAACATCAACAAGATTGTCCACAACTCCCTCTATGCTGATGACCTGGCCATGTGTACTTCAGAAGAATACATAACCATAGCAAGAGTGCGCATGCAGGATTCACTGCTAGCCCTTGAAAGTTGGTCCAGAAAGTGGTTGCTCAAAATCAATGAACAAAAAATAACACACACTATTTTTACCTTGTCAAATAAACCACAGCAAGCAAAGCTACAACTAAAGGGGCAGGCAGTACGAGAAGATGAAACACCAACATACTTAGGAATCACATTAGACCACCGAATGACGTGGAAATCACAGATAACCAAAATACAGCTAAGGGCAAAACTTCGCATGGCCATCATGAAAAAGTTAGCTGGTATCACATGGGGTGCTGATGAGAATATCCTCAAAAAGCTGTACACAGGCAGAGTCAGACCTGCTATGGAATACAGCATTACAGCTTGGTCCTTGGTCAACGGCAGCAAAGTCAAATTTTGACAGAGTAAACTGACTCCAAAACCAAGCAGCACGTATTATAACAGGAGCCCTAAAGTCCACAAAAATCAACGATTTGGAAAACATTATATGGCTATAGTCAATGGAGGATAGACGTGACAGCAGTAGTAGGGTATGCGCAAAACAGGTATTATTCTGCAGGCGCGCTGCAGGCGCGTGACTTTTATATAGCAAAAATTCTGCAGGCGCGTGACTTTTATATAAGCGCAATCTGCAGGCGCAAGATGGCGGACTTGAGCTAACAAGGGGAGGTTATTTTTAGAGGTATTTTTAGATAACAAGAAGAGGAGGGACAAGATGGCGGACTTGAGCTAACAAGGGGAGGTTATTTGGGGCAAGATGGCGGACTTGAGCTAACAAGGGGAGGTTATATGGGGCAAGATGGCGGACTTGAGATAACAAGAAGAGGGTATATGGGGCAAGATGGCGGACTTGAGATAACAAGGGGGAGATAACAAGAGGGCGGGATGACTTTTATATAAGGAATTGAGGCGGAGGAGAGGCGGCGGTGCATGACTTTTATATAGCAAAATACTCGATCGATTTCAGGCGGCGGCGTTTCAGGCGGCGGCGCATAACTTTTTATATAGGGAAAATGTGCAGGGGCAAGATGGTGGGGTGACTTTTTATATAAGGAAATACTCAGTGTGCAGGTGGAGCATCAGGCGGAGGGTGATGACATTTTATATAAGGAAAATGTGCAGGTGGAGCAGCAGGCGGAATGACTTTGTATATAAGAAAATACTCACTGTGCAGGTGGAGCATCAGGCGGAGGGTGATGACTTTTTATATAAGAAAATACTCAGTGTGCAAGTGGAGCATCAGGCGGGATGACTTTTTATATAGGAAAATGTGCAGGTGGAGCATCAGGCGGAGGGTGATGACTTTTTATATAGGAAAATGTGGCAAGATGGCGGACTTGAGATAACAAGAAGAGGGTATATTTAGACTGAAGAGGAGCATGACTTTTTATGTAAGGAAAACGGGCAGGTGCGCTGGAGGGGCAAGATGGCGGGATGACTTTTTATATAAGGAATTGAGGAGGAGGGTAGGCGGAGGAAGATGGCGGGGTGACTTTTTATATAAGGGCTTATGAGGAGGGCAGGCGGAGCAAGATGGCGGGATGACTTTTTATATAAGGAAATACTCATTACGCAGGTGGAGCATCAGGTGGGATGACTTTTTATATAAGGAAATACTCATTACGCAGGTGGAGCATCAGGAGTGATGACTTTTTATATAAGGAAATACTCAGTGTGCAGGTGGAGCAAGATGGCGGGATGACTTTGTATATAAGAAAATACTCAGTGTGCAGGTGGAGCATTAGGTGGGGTGACTTTTTATATATGGAAAATGTGCAGGTGAAGCATCAGGCGGGATGACTTTTATATAAGGGAAATGTGGTGGGGCAAAATGGCGGACTTGAGCTAACAAGGGGAGGTTATTTTTAGATAACACGAAGAGGAGGGACAAGATGGCGGACTTGAGATAACAAGGGGGAGATAAGTAGGTTGTTGTATTGGGTGACTTTTTATATAAGAAAATACTCAGTGTGCAGGTGGAGCATTAGGTAGGGTGACTTTTTATATAAGGAAAATGTGCAGATGGAGCATCAGGCGGAGGGTGATGACTTTTTATATAAGAAAATACTCAGTGTGCAGGTGAAGCATCAGGCGGAGGGTAATGACTTTTTATATATAATGAAAATGTGCAGGTGGAGCATCAAGCGGAGGTTGATGACTTTTTATATATAAGGAAAATGTGCAGGTGGAGCATCAAGCGGAGGTTGACGACTTTTTATATATAAGGAAAATGTGCAGGTGGAGCATCAGGCGGAGGGTGATGACTTTTTATATATAAGGAAAATGTGCAGGTGGAGCATCAAGCGGAGGTTGATGACTTTTTATATAAGAAAATACTCAGTGTGCAGGTGGAGCATCAGGCGGAGGGTGATGACTTGTTATATATAAGGAAAATGTGCAGGTGGAGCAGCAGGCGGGATGACTTTTTATATAAGGAAATACTCAGTGTGCAGGTGGAGCATCAGGCGGAGGGTGATGACTTTTTATATAAGGAATTGAGGAGGAGGGCAGGCGGAGGTGGATGACTTTTTTATATAAGGAATTGAGGAGGAGGGTAGGAGGAGGTGGATGACTTTTTATATAGTAATATATTAGTGTTTATTTTTAGATAACAAGAAGAGACTATATTTAGACTTGAGACATGACTTTTATATAAGGAAAACGGGCAGGTGCGCCGGAGGGGCAAGATGGCGGGATGACTTTTTATATAAGTAATTGAGGAGGAGGGTAGGCGGAGGAAGATGGCGGGGTGACTGTTTATATAAGGGCTTATGAGGAGGGCAGGCGGAGCAAGATGGCGGGATGACTTTTTATATAAGGAATTGAGGAGGAGGGTAGGAGGAGGCGGCTGACTTTTTATATAGTAACATATTAGTGTTTATTTTTAGATAACAAGAAGGCGTTATTTATAGACATATATTAATTCTGCAGGAGTGATACAGGGGCAAGATGGCGGGATGCCTTTTTATATAAGGGAAATGTGGTGGTGCTTTGTGGTGACCCGTGACTTTTATATAGCACTATATTAGTTCACTAATAGTGTGTTGTGGCCGAGTGGAGGTTTTTTTTTTTTTTTGTGGTGGGGATGATGAGGCATGGGTGTAATGTACCAGGCGGGGTTAGGTTAGGGGTGATATTTTTTGTGTGATGTGGTATGGTTTTGGATGTGGAAGAGAGATATTTTAGATGTTGAGGGGAGATGTGGTGACGTTGTCAGGATGCATCTGTGTACATTTTTGGGGTGTAGCAGGCGAGTGGACCAGCATTGAGAGGTGGGAATGAAGAGACGTCGGTGACGAGGTACGGGTGTAATGTAGCAGGTGGGGTTAGGTTAGGGCGGATTTTTGTGTGTTGTGGAATTGTTTTGTTACGTGTGTTGGTGTGTTTGTTTATACAGTCTACAACCGCGTGACTTTTATATAACGAAAATGTGTTGGAGGAGCCGATGGAGGAGCAGATGGAGGAGCTATGGAGGAGCAAGATGGCGGGATGACTTTTATAAAAGGAAAATCTGGAGGAGCGATGGAGGAGCTCTGGAGGGACAAGATGGCGGGGTGACTTTTTATATAGAGAAAATGTGCAGGTGCAAGATGGCGAGATGACTTTTTATATAAGGAATTGAGGTGGAGCATCAGGCGGAGGGGGATGACTTTTTATATAAGAAAATACTCAGTGTGCAGGTGGAGCAACAGGCGTTGGTGATGACTTTTTATATAGGAAAATACTCCGATGAATTTTTATATAGTAATATATTAGTGTTTATTTTTAGATAACAAGAAGACGTTATTTATAGACATATATTAACTCTGCAGGAGTGATGCAGGGGCAAGATGGTGGGATGACTTTTTATATAAGGAATTGAGGAGGAGGGTAGGAGGAGGCGGGTGTATATATATATATATATATATATATATATATATATATATATATATATATATATATATATATATATATATATATATATATATATATATATATATATATATATATAATTGATAAAGGGTGTTGCTATACAACTGGTAGATAATGTTTGTCGTAGCTTTTACCAGGTAGGTAATAGATGTTTTTATCGCTGTCTGAGCCGAGATGATAGTGATGACAATGTGAAAGTAAGGGGTAAGAAATAGTTTTATCACAAGGTGATCGTGTGAGAGAAAGGACAGTCTCTGGATAGAATAATTTATCACACAACAAGAAGTGATGAAGTGTTTAATCCGTTGGGGAGCGGGTTGAAGACCGGAACTGTAAGTTTTTACCGAGACCAGCCTTTGTTACTCGTGTGATTTAATTACCAAGGGGTGAAATTTTTTTTTGACAAGAGGCAGAAATTTGATTACCAAGAGGGCGACATTTTTTTTGACAAGGGGCAGTATTTTTTGGTAAGGGGCAGTCTTTTTTTTGACAAGAGGCAGAAATTTGATTACCAAGAGGGCGACATTTTTTTTTGACAAGGGGCAGTATTTTTTGGTAAGGGGCAGTCTTTTTTTGACAATAGGGAGAAATTTGGTTACCAAGAGGGCGACATTTTTTTTGACAAGGGGCAGTATTTTTTGGTAAGGGGCAGTCTTTTTTTGACAATAGGGAGAAATTTGGTTACCAAGAGGGCGAACTTTTTTTGACAAGGGGTAGTATTTTTTTGACAAGTGGTGAGAAATTTTTTAAAGAAGTATTTGACGGTTGATCTATTTACCTATAGGTTGGCCATTTTGGGGAGGCCTGGGAGAACATTTTGGGATCGTCTTTGGTGTTTGGAAGAAAACCTTTCACTAAAGTTTGAAAATAAGCAAGAAAGAAGTCTCACTACCTTCCATCTACCGTGTCTGTGGCACATCGTCGGTATTTCGTCGAAAGATAAAGTGTATAAACTCAAAGGAACATAAACTTGTTTCCGATAGTCTATATTTAACGCTGACGTTACCCACCCTAACGGACTATAGCAGTATGCATCATTCAGCGATTACATTTGATAATGTCTTCCTCGCGAGCGCAGACCATCGATCGAGTTTAACAACGCGTGGTAAAAAGCACGTGCGTGTTGGTTTTTCTTAAAATGGTTGACACGTGCGAAAAAAACTTTGGTAAGTCATATCTAAAAAGTTTGTTTCTACTATTGCTCTCTTGTGTTTTGAGGTTGTCTGCAATGACGTGAACAGAAATAAGTAGCAGTTTTAGTCTTACACAGGTAAATCTCGTTGTAGATAAGTTTTTTTTGTCTACCAATACTAAAGAAAACTCTGCCTGTTAGCTATTTTATTACGTTTTTCTAGCTAGTTATATTTAGACCTAACAGTACCCTCTATGGTACGAGGATTTTAAAACGAGTCAAGTTTTACGCGCGCTGTTTCACACTGGCCATCAAGCCTGTTTCTTTCTAGTGAAGTTACAAGCACGTGGTTGTTGCGTTTTCTTAAAATGTTTGAAACTGACTCTAAACTTTCATGAAATACACAAAAAGCTCCGTAAATAATGAATGAATGAAACATATGCGATTAGTAGATTTAAAAAAAAAATCCTCCCCTATCCTACATCCCACTATACGTAAAACCGCCACTCACGTCAAAAAAAAAAAACCTTAGTAACATACTACATAGATAACAAAGTTCTGCTGATATCACTTTTGCGTAGTGTATCTACACTTTCACGAAACTCAAAAAGCCCGTGTTATTGGTTACGCATACACAATATTATAGATATAAGACCTTAACAAAACTATTTAAAACCTTACGGATAACTGATAATGACAGACTATCAAACCAAGAAAAGCTAACACGAATTATTTGTAATTCTCATCTATACTTATACACAAACACTGGGTGGTAGAAATGTTGTTCGGCAGCCCATCGCTTATCGATTAAGCTTCTGGGTAATCAAGCAGCTGTTATCACGAGTCGTGTCTGAAAAAGAATTATTTTAGGTTGACATATTGTGTTCTTTTAAAAGAATTATATATTTATTACACTTAAAGACTCTTTGTTATCTATGCTGCCTAAAATATGACATGTATAAATATCGTGTGTATACATATTAATATCTGTTTAAACATATGTTGTCTAAGTACTGTATAAAAAGACAACACCACCCCGCGTCACACAAAAATGGTATAGCCAAGCTCTAATACTTCTCTGTCGTCTCTAACACTGGACACCCACCGCTTCATGTTGGCCCTAGTACGATCAAGTCTCTAACACTTCACACCGCCTCTTCATGCAAGACCTAGTGTAGTTAAGTCTCTAACACGTCACCCACCCATCTTCCTGCTGGTCCTGCTATAGTGTCGTCTCTAACACATCACCCCCCACCCCCTCACGCTGCTCTAGTACAGTCAAGTCTCTCACACTTCACTCCATCTCTTCACAGTAACCGTAGTATAGGTAAGTCTCTAACCCTTCACTCTCTCACAAAGAAAATAAGCTTGTAAATTTAAGAGGTGAAACATTTAGTATAAGATTTCCTGATAGCGACAGCTAAAATATATCTTAGAAAAAAAATGTATGACCAAGTAAATTAAATATTTCTTATCGCTTAGTTTTTCGATTAACCAAGTTGTTAGCGCGCAAACAAGACTGCTTTCATACACAAAGGAAGAGATCAATAGCCAGGTGTGTGTATTTTTTCTTTATTTATTCAGTCACCGCCTTCCACGCGAACTCAACTTAGAACACGGGGATAATCGATAAGAAATTTCATTACAGGCCATGTTTAATCAGAACGAGATGTGTTTGCTTAAACGACCACTTGTCGAAATATAGACAGGTATTCATATACACGATGTTACAGCAGTTATACGCTAAATAGTCATATACACATAGGTGAATAATAGGAAGACTTTGAGATTTTTAGATAATAAGAAACCGATAATAGGGAGACGAATGTTACAGCAGTTATACGCTAAATAGTCATATATACATAGGTGAATAATAGGAAGACTTTGAGATTTTTAGATAATAAGAAACCGATAATAGGGAGACGATATATTTAGACTTTGAGATAATAGGAAGACGATGTATTTAGATAAACGGTTTATAAAACACTAGAATAATGTCCCTCTGTATGTAAAAATATATATTGTTTGAAAATACTGGTGTTGAATATATAAAAAATATATCCAGAACTTAATAAGATACAAATGACAGCTTAAAAAGCAAGCTTTAAAATATCTGATAACTAAAAAAAAGAAATGTACCAAACAAAGAGAGAGAGAGAGAGAGACAGAGAGATAGAGAGACAGAGAGAGAGAGAGAGAGAGAGAAGACGATATAGGTAACAAAAGAAGTACACACAAGGTATGTATGATGCACATGGTGTTAAGTCAGCCGCCGCGATGGTGTAACCACCATCGTGGCGGCCTCCTTAACCGTTCCAGAGTTCCTCTGGTGCCCAGTTAAAACTGGGTCTGCCCTCCCGGGTTGTGTGCGGTGCATCATACATACCTTGTGTGTACTTCTTTTGTTACCTATATCGTCTTCTCTCTCTCTCTGTCTCTCTCTCTCTGTCTCTCTATCTCTCTGTCTCTCTCTCTCTCTCTCTTTGTTTGGTACATTTCTTTTTTTAGTTATCAGATATTTTAAAGCTTGCTTTTTAAGCTGTCATTTGTATCTTATTAAGTTCTGGATATATTTTTTTATATATTCAACACCAGTATTTTCAAACAATATATATTTTTACATACAGAGGGACATTATTCTAGTGTTTTATAAACCGTTTATCTAAATACATCGTCTTCCTATTATCTCAAAGTCTAAATATATCGTCTCCCTATTATCGGTTTCTTATTATCTAAAAATCTCAAAGTCTTCCTATTATTCACCTATGTATATATGACTATTTAGCGTATAACTGCTGTAACATTCGTCTCCCTATTATCGGTTTCTTATTATCTAAAAATCTCAAAGTCTTCCTATTATTCACCTATGTGTATATGACTATTTAGCGTATAACTGCTGTAACATCGTGTATATGAATACCTGTCTATATTTCGACAAGGGGTCGTTTAAGCAAACACATCTCGTTCTGATTAAACATGGCCTGTAATGAAATTTCTTATCGATTATCCCCGTGTTCTAAGTTGAGTTCGCGTGGAAGGCGGTGACTGAATAAATAAAGAAAAAATACACACACCTGGCTATTGATCTCTTCCTTTGTGTATGAAAGCAGCCTTGTTTGCGCGCTAACAACTTGGTTAATCGAAAAACTAAGCGATAAGAAATATTTAATTTACTTGGTCATACATTTTTTTTCTAAGATACATTTTAGCTGTCGCTATCAGGAAATCTTATACTAAATGTTTCACCTCTTAAATTTACAAGCTTATTTTCTTTGTGAGAGAGTGAAGGGTTAGAGACTTACCTATACTACGGTTACTGTGAAGAGATGGAGTGAAGTGTGAGAGACTTGACTGTACTAGAGCAGCCTGAAGAGGTGGGGGGTGATGTGTTAGAGACGACACTATAGCAGGACCAGCAGGAAGATGGGTGGGTGACGTGTTAGAGACTTAACTACACTAGGTCTTGCATGAAGAGGCGGTGTGAAGTGTTAGAGACTTGATCGTACTAGGGCCAACATGAAGCGGTGGGTGTCCAGTGTTAGAGACGACAGAGAAGTATTAGAGCTTGGCTATACCATTTTTGTGTGACGCGGGGTGGTGTTGTCTTTTTATACAGTACTTAGACAACATATGTTTAAACAGATATTAATATGTATACACACGATATTTATACATGTCATATTTTAGGCAGCATAGATAACAAAGAGTCTTTAAGTGTAATAAATATATAATTCTTTTAAAAGAACACAATATGTCAACCTAAAATAATTCTTTTTCAGACACGACTCGTGATAACAGCTGCTTGATTACCCAGAAGCTTAATCGATAAGCGATGGGCTGCCGAACAACATTTCTACCACCCAGTGTTTGTGTATAAGTATAGATGAGAATTACAAATAATTCGTGTTAGCTTTTCTTGGTTTGATAGTCTGTCATTATCAGTTATCCGTAAGGTTTTAAATAGTTTTGTTAAGGTCTTATATCTATAATATTGTGTATGCGTAACCAATAACACGGGCTTTTTGTGTGTTTCGTGAAAGTGTAGATACACTACGCAAAAGTGATATCAGCAGAACTTTGTTATCTATGTAGTATGTTACTAAGGTTTTTTTTTTTTTTTTTGACGTGAGTGGCGGTTTTACGTATAGTGGGATGTAGGATAGGGGAGGATTTTTTTTTTTAAATCTACTAATCGCATATGTTTCATTCATTCATTATTTACGGAGCTTTTTGTGTATTTCATGAAAGTTTAGAGTCAGTTTCAAACATTTTAAGAAAATGCAACAACCACGTGCTTGTAACCTCACTAGAAAGAAACAGGCTTGATGGCCAGTGTGAAACAGCGCGCGTAAAACTTGACTCGTTTTAAAATCCTCGTACCATAGAGGGTACTGTTAGGTCTAAATATAGCTAGCTAGAAAAACGTAATAAAATAGCTAACAGGCAGAGTTTTCTTTAGTATTGGTAGACGAAAAAAACTTATCTACAACGAGATTTACCTGTGTAAGACTAAAACTGCTACTTATTTCTGTTCACGTCATTGCAGACAACCTCAAAACACAAGAGAGCAATAGTAGAAACAAACTTTTTAGATATGACTTACCAAAGTTTTTTTCGCACGTGTCAACCATTTTAAGAAAAACCAACACGCACGTGCTTTTTACCACGCGTTGTTAAACTCGATCGATGGTCTGCGCTCGCGAGGAAGACATTATCAAATGTAATCGCTGAATGATGCATACTGCTATAGTCCGTTAGGGTGGGTAACGTCGGCGTTAAATATAGACTATCGGAAACAAGTTTATGTTCCTTTGAGTTTGTACACTTTATCTTTCGACGAAATACCAACGATGTGATACAGACACGGTAGATGGAAGGTAGTGAGACTTCTTTCTTGCTTATTTTCAAACTTTAGTGAAAGGTTTTCTTCCAAACACCAAAGACGATCCCAAAATTTTCTCCCAGGCCTCCCCAAAATGGCCAACCTATAGGTAAATAGATCAAGGGTCAAATACTTCTTTAAAAAATTTCTCACCACTTGTCAAAAAAATACTACCCCTTGTCATAAAAAGTTCGCCCTCTTGGTAACCAAATTTCTCCCTATTGTCAAAAAAAGACTGCCCCTTACCCAAAAATACTGCCCCTTGTCAAAAAAATGTCGCCCTCTTGGTAATCAAATTTCTCCCTATTGTCAAAAAAAGACTGCCCCTTACCAAAAAATACTGCCCCTTGTCAAAAAAATGTCGCCCTCTTGGTAATCAAATTTCTGCCTCTTGTCAAAAAAAAAATTTCACCCCTTGGTAATTAAATCACACGAGTAACAAAGGCTGGTCTCGGTAAAAACTTACAGTTCCGTTCTTCAACCCGCTCCCCAACGGATTAAACACTTCATCACTTCTTGTTGTGTGATAAATTATTCTATCCAGAGACTGTCCTTTCTCTCACACGATCACCTTGTGATAAAACTATTTCTTACCCCTTACTTTCACATTGTCATCACTATCATCTCGGCTCAGACAGCGATATAAACATCTATTACCTACCTGGTAAAAGCTACGACAAACATTATCTACCAGTTGTATAGCAACACCCTTTATCAATTATATATATATATATATATATATATATATATATATATATATATATATATATATATATATATATATATATACACCCGCCTCCTCCTACCCTCCTCCTCAATTCCTTATATAAAAAGTCATCCCACCATCTTGCCCCTGCATCACTCCTGCAGAGTTAATATATGTCTATAAATAACGTCTTCTTGTTATCTAAAAATAAACACTAATATATTACTATATAAAAAGTCATCGGAGTATTTTCCTATATAAAAAGTCATCACCAACGCCTGTTGCTCCACCTGCACACTGAGTATTTTCTTATATAAAAAGTCATCACCCTCCGCCTGATGCTCCACCTCAATTCCTTATATAAAAAGTCATCTCGCCATCTTGCACCTGCACATTTTCCCTATATAAAAAGTCACCCCGCCATCTTGTCCCTCCAGATCTCCTCCTTCGCTCCTCCAGATTTTCCTTTTATAAAAGTCATCCCGCCATCTTGCTCCACCACAGCTCCTCCATCTGCTCCTCCATCGGCTCCTCCAACACATTTTCGTTATATAAAAGTCACGCGGTTGTAGACTGTATAAACAAACACACCAACACACGTAACAAAACAATTCCACAACACACAAAAATCCGCCCTAACCTAACCCCACCTTCTACATTACACCCGTACCTCGTCACCGACGTCTCTTCATTTCCACCTCTCAATGCTGGTCCACTCGCCTGCTACACCCCAAAAATGTGCACAGATGCATCCTGACAACGTCACCACATCTAAAATATCTCTCTTCCACCTCCAAAACCATACCACATCACACAAAAATATCCCCCTAACCTAACCCCACCTGCTACATTACACCCGTACCTCGTCACCGACGCCTCTTCACTCCCACCTCTCAATGCTGGACCACTCGCCTGCTACACCCCAAAAATGTACACAGATGCATCCTGACAACGTCACCACATCTCCCCTCAACATCTAAAATATCTCTCTTCCACATCCAAAACCATACCACATCACACAAAAAATATCACCCCTAACCTAACCCCGCCTGGTACATTACACCCATGCCTCATCACCCCCACCACAAAAAAAAAACCTCCACTCGACCACAACACACTATTAGTGAACTAATATAGTGCTATATAAAAGTCACGGGTCACCACAAAGCACCACCACATTTCCCTTATATAAAAAGGCATCCCGCCATCTTGCCCCTGTATCACTCCTGCAGAATTAATATATGTCTATAAATAACGCCTTCTTGTTATCTAAAAATAAACACTAATATATTACTATATAAAAAGTCAGCCGCCTCCTCCTACCCTCCTCCTCAATTCCTTATATAAAAAGTCATCCCGCCATCTTGCTCCGCCTGCCCTCCTCATAAGCCCTTATATAAAAAGTCACCCCGCCATCTTCCTCCGCCTACCCTCCTCCTCAATTCCTTATATAAAAAAGTCATCCCGCCATCTTGCCCCTCCGGCGCACCTGCCCGTTTTCCTTATATAAAAGTCATGTCTCAAGTCTAAATATAGTCTCTTCTTGTTATCTAAAAATAAACACTAATATATTACTATATAAAAAGTCATCCACCTCCTCCTACCCTCCTCCTCAATTCCTTATATAAAAAAGTCATCCACCTCCGCCTGCCCTCCTCCTCAATTCCTTATATAAAAAGTCATCACCCTCCGCCTGATGCTCCACCTGCACACTGAGTATTTCCTTATATAAAAAGTCATCCCGCCTGCTGCTCCACCTGCACATTTTCCTTATATATAAAAAGTCATCACCCTCCGCCTGATGCTCCACCTGCACACTGAGTATTTTCTTATATAAAAAGTCATCACCCTCCGCTTGATGCTCCACCTGCACATTTTCCTTATATATAAAAAGTCACCCTCCGCCTGATGCTCCACCTGCACACTGAGTATTTTCTTATATAAAAAGTCATCACCCTCCGCCTGATGCTCCACCTGCACATTTTCCCTATATAAAAAGTCACCCCACCTAATGCTCCACCTGCACACTGAGTATTTTCTTATATAAAAAGTCACCCAATACAACAACCTACTTATCTCCCCCTTGTTATCTCAAGTCCGCCATCTTGTCCCTCCTCTTCTTGTTATCTAAAAATAACCTCCCCTTGTTAGCTCAAGTCCGCCATTTTGCCCCACCACATTTCCCTTATATAAAAGTCATCCCGCCTGATGCTCCACCTGCACATTTTCCCTATATAAAAAGTCACCCCACCTAATGCTCCACCTGCACACTGAGTATTTTCTTATATACAAAGTCATCCCGCCATCTTGCTCCACCTGCACACTGAGTATTTCCTTATATAAAAAGTCATCACTCCTGATGCTCCACCTGCGTAATGAGTATTTCCTTATATAAAAAGTCATCCCACCTGATGCTCCACCTGCGTAATGAGTATTTCCTTATATAAAAAGTCATCCCGCCATCTTGCTCCGCCTGCCCTCCTCATAAGCCCTTATATAAAAAGTCACCCCGCCATCTTCCTCCGCCTACCCTCCTCCTCAATTCCTTATATAAAAAGTCATCCCGCCATCTTGCCCCTCCAGCGCACCTGCCCGTTTTCCTTATATAAAAAGTCATGCTCCTCTTCAGTCTAAATATACCCTCTTCTTGTTATCTCAAGTCCGCCATCTTGCCACATTTTCCTATATAAAAAGTCATCACCCTCCGCCTGATGCTCCACCTGCACATTTTCCTTATATAAAAAGTCATCCCGCCTGATGCTCCACCTGCACACTGAGTATTTTCTTATATAAAAAGTCATCACCCTCCGCCTGATGCTCCACCTGCACCTGAGTATTTTCTTATATACAAAGTCATCCCGCCTGCTGCTCCACCTGCACATTTTCCTTATATAAAATGTCATCACCCTCCGCCTGATGCTCCACCTGCACACTGAGTATTTCCTTATATAAAAGGTCACCCCACCATCTTGCCCCTGCACATTTTCCCTATATAAAAAGTCATGCGCCGCCGCCTGAAACGCCGCCGCCTGAAACGCCGCCACCTGAAATCGATCGAGTATTTTGCTATATAAAAGTCATGCACCGCCGCCTCTCCTCCGCCTCAATTCCTTATATAAAAGTCATCCCGCCCTCTTGTTATCTCCCCCTTGTTATCTCAAGTCCGCCATCTTGCCCCATATACCCTCTTCTTATTATCTCAAGTCCGCCATCTTGCCCCATATAACCTCCCCTTGTTAGCTCAAGTCCGCCATCTTGCCCCAAATAACCTCCCCTTGTTAGCTCAAGTCCGCCATCTTGTCCCTCCTCTTCTTGTTATCTAAAAATACCTCTAAAAATAACCTCCCCTTGTAAGCTCAAGTCGGCCATCTTGGGCCTGCAGATTGCGCTTATATAAAAGTCACGCGCCTGCAGAATTTTTGCTATATAAAAGTCACGCGCCTGCAGCGCGCCTGCAGCGCGCCTGCAGAATAATACCTGTTTTGCGCATACCCTACTACGCAAAGTCCTACAACAAGCCGAAAAATGTAAGAGACTCCAAGGACACCCCATGTTCCAAAGAATGAATAGGCTAGGAAGAGGCAGGCTCAAGCGAACTAACTGTGTGGCCCAAGAAAAAGAAAAAAATAGCAAAAATACCATGCTAGCAAGCTCAGTTGCAAAGAAAATACCAACAAGCACAACTATCCCCTTGTGGAAAATAAGATGCTTTCCTGAGTTAAAATCTGATATTCCAGGCATTGAAAGTAAGGGAACACAGATAGAAACACACAAAAAGTGTATAGCAACCAAGTATATTGACCAAAAATTCCCAGCAAAGCTTTGGACACATGCATATACTGATGGTTCAGCAAAAAATGCAGTTGAAATGGGGGTGCCGGCATCCTCATAAAATTAAAGAATAGAATTCACTCTATGGCAATTGCCACTGACAAATACTGCAATAACTTCAGTGCTGAAGCAGAAGCCCTGAAACAGGCAGCCGAAACTCTTATTGAATGCAAAGCACAGGCAGAAAAACAGATAGTAATCTTTGCAGATGCCCTCTCAGTAATAACAGCGCTGAAGAGCCACCAAGCTAAAGGATTGAAAGATCTGATAATCTCCCTTGAAAGACTGGCCAAATGCTTCAACAAGTGCACTATCCAGTGGATACCAGCCAATTGCAACATACCAGGAAATGAGGAGGCAGACAAACTTGCTAAGGAAGGAGGTGCCTTACAACAAAATGATATAGAGACAACTTACGCAATGGCAAAGACTACTATAAAGGCTACATTCGAGTCCAAATGGGAAAGAGAGCACCCGGGCCATTTGAAAAATGATGCATATCATCAACTATCCAGGAAAGAACAGATCATCATTTTTCGGCTACGCACTGGACACAACAGATTGAGATACCATCTATACCAAAAATACAAAATTGGTGCTACAGATCTCTGCACCTGCGGTACCAGCCCGATGACAGTCGAACACCTGCTGCTGTACTGCCCAAACCTACAGAAATGAACGGAGTAACATATGGCAACAACCCACTTCTGTCAACGAAAAACAGTTTGGAGATGTCGGGAACCTTGAGTTGAATACTGCCTTTCTTCTTCTTCTTCTTCCGTCCTTAGCCACCGACCGTCAAAGCAGTCAGTGGCCATTACGCCTAGTGGCGTCTTAGGGCAACAGCAGATAGGTTTTCTTTGCCATTGTTTCCCATCACGCCTATTGGCGTCTTTAGGGCAACGGCAAATCAATCCATTTGCTGTCGTTTCCGTAATCGAAGTGACTGGCAAACGGGTGATCAGCCCGTTGGTGAATACTGCCTTTATTAGTCATAAATGTGGAGGTCTGAAGGCGAACGAGGAAGAAGAAGATATACCTTTTTAATTGTAATTCAGGCAGATCATTATTCTATTTTATTGGCAGTAACAAATATGATATTCATGCTGTCAGTAATAAAAAGTTACTAATTAACTGCAACAATGTGTCGACAGAGCCCAAATTTATTGTCACAAACTGATAAGAAATATGCCTGGCAGCGGATAGTCTAAGAAATGAAAACGTACTTGATTTCAAAATGATATTGTCAAAGATTGTGTCGTTTCAAGCGATATACGAACAAGCAAACAATAATAGAACTACTGCTTGCTTAAGCATGTCGTAAAGTGACGGTCTGCATGAAACTGGCAACTTTATCATGTAACGGCAACAGGAACTACGACTGCAATAGTAATTTGTATATTATCTGTAGCGGATTCCACCCGTGTGTTACCGGGGCCCGAAAGGGGAGCAAAGAATAGTAACACTGTACCCTACCAGGCATGTCGTGAAAAGCGACTAAGGAGGGTTGGGCATGGGGCTTGTTACCCCATCCCATAAAAAAAAATTTTACCACAAAAACTTCAACAAACATGTACAAGTCAAATAAAGAATATAAATCAACTCAGCGGCCCAAGACAGAAGAAGGTCCTCTGGAAAGGATGCGCATGAAGCAACCTATAGAAAGCCAAAAGGAGTCTGGGTTGCCGACTAACCTTTTTTCATCTAGGAAAATCTCCAGGATTGGCACCAGTAATGTTCGCACTCAGTGTGAACAAGGAAAAACTGCACAGGTAGCAGCAGAAATGATAATTATTACAGGATTGATATCCTGGGTCTCTGCGAGACACGGTGGAAAAACATAAAGAAGAGGAGTAAATATGATCACACGATAAAGAGAAATGAAAGAAGTGTACTTGTCCTCAAGACATGAGGTACCTAAATGCGAAAAAAGAACAGACAACCCACCACAGTGCAACGAGAATGGGGTGGCTCTCAACTGCTATGTCCACATAAAAGAATACAAGCATGACCAGCACAGAAGGCACTTATAGCAATGGAAAGTATGGAAGCAATGGGACCACCATCCCGAATTATAACAGCAAGCTGTTTAAAATCAGAATTCTGAAAAAAGAAAGTAAAGTATCCAACATCATTCAGCTGTTATGCACCAAAAAAACGATAAAGAAGAATCTGTGAAAGAAGACTTTTATCATCACCAGACTACAAAGTGTCTTGGACAATAAGAAAAGAAAGGAACATCACAACTTTGTATGAAGGCAAGAACCGAAATTCGCTGGTACCTAAATGCGAAAATAGAAAAAACAGACGAAACACTGGTGTTTGAAGAAATCATGTCTATTCATGGACTTGATGAGCGATCAGATATGGCCTACAACTATTAGCAAACTTTCGCAATAATCGATATGGATTTCCACACAGATACGAGCATGATATACCATGCTTCATCGACTTTGTGAAACTTTTCACCCCTCCATTAAGCAAACAGTTCTGTCAACTGCTTCAGTAGTATCAACTACTTCTACTACAAGAAGATTTGCCCACAGAATGCCTGCATATTTCACACGTTCTCCCGCCTCCGCCGTTTTAAAAGAATACATAAAGATGAAACAGATTTACGGATCAAAGCCAAGGCTCATGAAGTGTACATAGAAGCAAACGAAGAATTAAGAAGAAACATCAAAAGAGACATAGATGAAATATATTGATGATTTGGCAAGGGAAGCAGAGGAAGCTGCAGCCAAAGGAAATATGAGGGATATGTACAACAACACAAAGAAGCTAACAGGGAAATATAAGCAAGCAAACGGCCTCATAAAAGATAAGAATGGAAAATTGCTTAGTAATATACAAGAACAAATGAAGAGATGAACAGAACATTTTGAGGAACTTCTCAATAGACCATCTCCAACTAATCCCTCAGACATCCAGCCAGCAGAAGAGGAGCTACAAATCAGCTGTGAACGACCAAGTAAAGAAGTAATAAAGAAAGCAATAAAGCTTCTGAAAGATGGAAACGCAGCTGGTCCAGATTGCATTCCAGCAGAGGCCATCAAAACAGATATTGATACCTCTACAGAGATATTATATAACCTACTTGGTAAAGTCTGGGAGAGAGAGGAAGTACCAGCAGAATGGAAGGAAGGTTATCTGGTCAAGTTGCCTAAGAAGGGAAATTTACAAGAGTGCACAAATCATACAGGAATAATGTTGCTATCAGTGCCAGCAAAAGTATTAAACAGAGTCATCCTGGAGAGAATAAAAGAGTATATAGACAAACAACTGAGAGATGAACAAGCAAGTTTTCGACAAAATAGATCCAGTACAGACCAGATAGCTACATTGAGAATAATAGTTGAGCAAAGTCTGGAATGGAATTCACCGTTATACATCGGATTCGTGGACTATGAAAAGGCAATTGACAGTGTAGACAGAGAATTGCTTTGGACATTGATGAGGCATTATGGTGTTCCCATGAAGATCATTAACTTAATAAAGAAGACCTATAAAGACATGACATGCAGAGTTCTTCATGAAGGACAACTTACCGAACCGTTTATTATTAGAACGGGAGTGAGACAGGGATGCCTCTTGTCTCCATTTCTTTTCTTACTTGCAATAGATCGGGTTATGAAAACATCGACATCACACAACATAAATGGAATCCAGTGGAATCTGACTAAACAACTTGATGATCTGGATTTTGCAGATGACTTGGCTCTTCTGTCCTGTCACATATGGAAATAATGCAGCAGTGATGGTCCACTTTTGCCCCCCCCCCCCCATCTTGGGTTATATTTGTTGCTACATTAACCTCCCCCCCCCAATCTAGGGTTATTTTTTTTGCTACACGAACGCCTGATTCACTATCGCAATTAACACGCGAGCCGTTGGGCAATTAAGCACGGAGGAACAGAGCGAAGTGCGCAGCACGGCGTAATCGTTCTTTGATCAGGGAAACACGCAGGCAGAGGCCAGGCGTTAACAGTTTCTTTGAAGAATCAAGGGCGATAAGTCTAAGACGTACCTTGGATTGTTACATTTTCAGGGGAATTAACTTACGTAGCTGATATGCGGCAGGCGGGGAGAATGAAAGACAAGCCAGAGGTTGTCGGTCGGCAGAGGTGATGAAAAAAACTTTCATTCAGGAATCCAACCGTAGATGTGCCCGGCCCTGGCCGTAGGTGCGACTTTCGCATTAAGGAGTGAAAGAACGGCATCTATGCATAAATATCCCGTCTCCCCCAAAGTCATTATCAGTTGCTCAGAGAATTTTCTGAAATAACTAGCTCGATATACTAAGAGTTTTCGTACAAAGTGAATGCTTAGATTCCTGGAGTTGTTTCCATCTTTCTCTGTTTGCGGTAATTTATATACTAGCCGTTAAGTAATTTAGTGTGTTAAAGGTTTTTCATTATATATCACTGGGATTTTCTGTGTTAAACTGAATAGCGTATTAAATAAATAACATATAGCTAAATTTCTCCAGCTGTAAAGTAAATTTAATTACTCGCTATTGCCCAGAAAGAGATGCTATAATTGACTAGTACATACATTAAATAACTGGCTACTGACGGTATTTATTATTTACTTATATCCATTTTGTGTAATTTTATAAATGACTAGTGTTCATATCACGCGTTAAAAGCGAAAGGATAAGCTAGACATTTGTTGTTTATAATCTAATTTAATAACGTAGGGTTAAAGAGGTCTTACTTTAACACGTGTTAGACATAATATTAATATTATGGTTAAATGTTTATATTTCTTTCCTAAAATCTAGGCTGATCAAAAACCCAGCAAACTAGCGGTCTTATGGTTATATGAAATTATGGTCATATGAACTTATGTCTTATGAACTATGGTCGTATGGTCCATTGGTCTTATAAGTGAATAAGCAACCAGAAACTTTATAATATTGTTGAGTCTTCGGGCTATGACATGTGCGGTCCATTTTTTTCATTTTATGAGAGAGACCAAACTAGACGGCTAGTCTGGGGCTGGATTTGGCAAAAATTAATAGGACACTGAATAGTCCTTATTACTTATTAGTGTGTTATATTTCCACGGAATGCTGCGACAACAATTGATAAGCGAATATGAATGTGGCCAAAGTATGAAGGATTGAATGAAACTGTAAGAGAGTAACTTAATTTTCTGTTGTTACCACTATCAAAGAAATGTTTTCTTTTTGTTCTCATTAACCTGAGTATTTACGGGATAGATTAATTAGGGACTTGTCCTTTGTTTTCTTTACTGACTATTCCATACACTTATTGTTAACTTTTGATCTTTTGGGTTAATTAACCTCTGTTGGGATCTTCTTTTCTTTTCCTTTACGAGAGGGGAGAACCTATTTGATTAATTTTTTCATTTTTGTCTGTAACCATGATCTATTGATGTATGATTTATGTTGTAAAGTTCTAGTGATAAGTAAACTTAATAAACCTTAAGTTATCATGATGGTCAACCCCTACCCTATCTGTTATCCATAGTTGTTTTCACGTTTGTGCGTATTTGTCACATAATTGTGTGCATGTTGGTGCAGTGTAACTTGTATTTTGTACAAGGAGAGAAAGTGCGTATGATTTAAATATAGTCGTACATATAGGCTGGATTAGAGAAATTACTCAATCCCGAGACTGTCCTTTCTCTTACACTATCAGCTCGTGAGAAAAAACTATTTCTTACACCTTACTCTCACATAGTTATCACTATCACCTCCGCTCAGACAGGACTATAAACATCTATTACCTTTCTGATAAAAATCTACGACGTGTCCCATAACCACAATCAGATGCAAGAGAAAATGAAAATTCTAGATAAGTGGTCGCAACAAGTGGGCTTGAAAATACACAGGGAAAAGGCAAAGATTGTGAGAATAAATGCAAGAAATGAAAACAAGGTTGAACTTGAAGAAACACCACTAAAAGATGTAGAATCGTACACATATCTTGGAAGTAATATAGACAAAGTTTGGATGGACAGACACTGATATCAAAATAAGAAATACAAAAAGCAAGAGGAGCTTTCATTGCATTGGGAAACATATGGAGAACAAGAGAAATCAAGTCCAACACGAAAATAAGAATCTTCAACTCAAATGTGAAGTCAGTCCTATTGTATGGCTCTGAGACATGGAGAACAACAAAAAACAACAACCAAAAAGCTACAGACTTTTTTTATTTTATAAACGGGTGCGTTTCGTTCGTAGAATAGAAGGACTGACAATGGTATAACAAAGTCACAAATGTGGAATTGATGACAAGAACCAGACAAGTGCCAGTGGAACAAGAGTTGAGAAGAAGACGCTGGCGATGGATAGGACACACATTGAGGAAACCTGTTGATAGCATTACAAGGCAGTCCTTGTTCTGGAACCCACAGGGAAAGAGAGGCAGAGGTAGACCAAAAAACACATGGAGAAGAGAACTGGAAACAGAGGTGAAAATGATGAGGAAAACATGGAAAGAACTTGAGCGGATGGCACAGGACAGAAGACTTGGCATATGTTTGTTGAAGGCCTATGCTCCTTGGGGAGCTAAAGGGTATTGAATTGATATTGAATTGTAGCGGATTCATACTCCATACGGAGCAAAAGAGATTATGAAATCTTAAATTGTTTTTAGTTCACAATATTTAAATAAAGAACATGGTGTATTAATACATACCTTTAACGGCGCTACTACACACAAACATCTCTCCAGTGTGATTATTGCGGTGATCCAGCTGGACACTCTGGTGAAGGCTAAATGAGGCATTGCAGCTGTGATGTAAACAACCTCAATTGGATCAAGAGGGAGATCTGCTCCACTAACTGAAAGCGTGAGAAAAGCTGTTTTATCGCAAGAAGGGTCACAAGACAGCCTATGTCAGATATTGCCAGTCCTAAATATGGAGATAGAAACTCTGTTACTCGTGCACCTTGTCAGGCAACAGAATATACAATACATTGAAAAATTAAAGCACTCATTCAATCCTAACTAAAACTGAAGGTTGAACTTTAGAAGTTTTTGTGGTTTTTAGAATTTTCTAAGGGATGGAATAACCAGCCCCAACGCCCAACCCCCTCCTTAGTCTCCTCTTACGGCATCCGTAAGGTAGATTGCAGTGTACTATTCTTTACTTCTCTTAGCACCCCGGTAACACACAGGTGTAACAGAAACTAGTATAATCTTATTTGTGGACCTTATCAAAAAGTAAAATAAATTAAAGGCTTAAAAATAAAGTAATTATTGTAACCTAACATAAAGTAACATGGACTTCATCTCCAGTTAAATGAAGAATGTACAATGAAATAAATAGAAGTACTGTAACATAACGGACTTTAACGGCTTAAAAATTCGGAACAGCATATAATGTAGTGTATCAGAAAATTATCATATTTATTGTAAACTAACACAAAGACCGTATACCGAATGATACATAAAAAAGGGGAAGAAGAGTATCACGTCTGCTACCTTCCTCATTCTAATCATGTAGTGAAGTCGTTGTACATATTAAGGGCTTTCCATTATATTTCTTTGATCAGGCAGTCGTACGTGCGCTCCAGTTAAAAGCTTTGTTCAGTTTCTTCATCGCATATTTTGCTCGGTCTTCAGCGTCCAATGAGCTAACGTATAAGGTTTGAGATTGTTGTTTGGCCTGTCCTATCTTGGAGGCGTTTTTCTGCGGGTCTTGAGATTTCCTCGACATCTGCGAATTATGCCATCCATTGTCTTTCTTACGATTTGGAATTCCTCTTCTACGTAATTAATCATTTTCACATTATTATTGATGACAATACACATCCTTGAAAAAATACGCGTTGCTATTTGCATAAATTTGATTTATCATTATTTACATAACTCCGCCAATGCCGGTCCCAAGCCCGGATGAAAAAGGAGGAGGGCGGCCTGCATGGAGGCCGTAAGGAGGCAGCCCCTCCACCATGCAAAGGCACAACAGGCCAATCACCTGTTTGCTTTAAATCATGATTACGCGAACTACAAGAGAGAAAACCGGACTGATTCTAAAGGTGACGAACTGGAACGGACTACGGACTACGACTTATGGAACTTGGAACACAAGAAGTATAAATGGGAAGGAAGAGGAGCTGGTGGAAGAGATGAGGAAAGCAAAACTAGAAATCCTGGCTATAACGGAAACGAAGGAAAAAGGACAAGGAGTCATGGATCTCGATGGCAACACGTTGCTCTACAGTGGTGTACCCATATCTGAAAGAGCTAAGGGGGGCGTGGGTTGCATTGTGGCCCAAAATCAAAAAGATAGTATCAAGGGATGGAACTTTGTCTCGGAGCGCATTATGGTTGTAAAACTAAAAGAAGGAGAAACCATAGTCAACCTGGTCATAGTGTATGGGCCAAATGAGGATGAGAGAGCAGAGGTCAAGGAGGAATTCTTCGAGCTGCTTCAAAGGACAGTGGATGACTGCCTAGATGAAGTTATTATGCTCGGAGATTTTAATGCCAGAGTTGGAAATGACCATGCTAGATGGGGTGGAGTTATCGGAAGATATGGAGAAGATACTCTCAATGACAATGGAAAGCGACTCCTTAGATTCTGCAGTGAGCAGAATCTGATCATTACAAACACAAAGTTCCCCCATAAGCGCATACATGCATACACTAGATGTGAACCAACCAAGAATGAGAAGTCAGTGATCGACTATGCCATTGTTCGGAGAAGCTCATTCAGATATGTCCGAGATGCAAGAGTCTGGAGGGGGCCAGAGATTGGAAGTGATCACTACCTGCTAACAATCAAACGAACAACTGAAAGAGTTGCTGAGCCTAGGAACTGCCCAACATCACGCAAGAAACCAAGTAAACGAGCAGGAGAAATGAGCATTAGGACCTACAAGCTGAGAGAGCAAGAAATTAAGACCAGATATCAGGGGCTTATTGCTGCAGCGGTGAGCAACACAGAAGAACGACCTGATGACTTGGAAACCCTCTGGAATAAATTCAAGGATATCATAAAGACAGCTGCTGCAGAAGCATGTGGTGAAGTCCGACTTGGGAACCAGAGAAGGAGGACACCTTGGTGGACAGAGGAAGTCAAAGAGAAAATAAGAGAGAAGAAAATGGCATGGAAACAATACTTAGGAGCTAAAAACACAACAGGACAAATGGAAAAATATAGAGAATATGTGACACTCAGAACAGAAGTAAAGAACAAAGTGCTAGCAGCAAAACAGAAGTCCTGGGAAGAATTTGGAGAAAAGCTAGAAAAAGATGCACAAGAAAACCAGAAATTGTTCTATAAGACCCTAAAGAACATGAGGAAGGAAAAACAATGCCCTCTCAAATTTATAAAGGACAAGCAAGGCAAATTGCTTACTGCCCCGAAGGAAGTAATGGAAAGATGGAAAGAATATTTCTCAGAACTCCTTGATGGTGAGCAAGGTCAAACATCAGAAATGATAACCACTAGCACAGAAGAGGAAACCAATGGTGATGAAGATGACATAAAGATGGAAGAACTGAAGGCAGCACTGGAGAAAATCAAGATGGGCAAAGCAGCAGGGCATGATGGTATAACACCAGAAATGGTTAAGTACATGGGAGCATCAGGCGACCTGTTACTCTTAAGGGTCTTACAGGCAGCATGGTGCAACAAGACCATACCAAAGGATTGGGAGATCGCCATCATAACACCAATTTTCAAAAAGGGTGACAATCGACAGTGTGGAAACCATAGAGGCATATCCCTTCTCAGTGTCCCTGGAAAAATCTACTCTAGAATCCTAGAGCAGAGACTCCGACGTCTAGCTGAGCCACAATTGGATGAGGTCCAGTGAGGATTCCGAGCAAACCGAAGTACTCAAGACCTAATCTTCACACTCAGACAGCTGAGTGAAAAGGCCCTTGAGTATAAGAGTGAGATCCATCTTTGTTTCATAGATCTGGAAAAGGCGTTTGACAGGGTCCCTTGGAGCAAACTTTGGGACTGTTTGGCAAGGAAGAATATTCCAGCACCTCTGATTCATGCTATACAGAGCTTCTACAAGTCTTGCAGAAATTATGTGAGGACAGCAAACCATAAGTCAGAAGAGTTCAGGACCACCACTGGTGTAAGACAAGGTGATATCCTATCACCTTACCTCTTCATACTCCTTATGGACGATGTCATCAAGGCATGTAAGGAGAGAACAAGAAAGTATTCAGTGGGGTACTGGAAGATGAGACAGGTCTATATTTCAGAGCTGGCATTTGCTGATGATGTTGCCCTGATTGCTAAATCAGAGGCACATCTCCAATCCAACCTGCAAGTCTGGAAGGAAGAGCTGGAGAAGAGAGGGATGGTCATAAGCAGCTCTAAAACAAAATCCATGGTGATATCACGAGAAGAAAGAAGACATCAGATCAAGCTGGGAGAACAGGTCCTGGAGCAGGTCGACCACTTTAAATACCTCGGAGCTATTATAGACCGAAAGGGAGGCATCAAAGAAGAGTTGGCCACTCGAAAAGCAGCAGCTGGGAGACTTTTTCAGGCCATAAATCGAGGATCCAGACCCCGAGGACGACCCAGAGTCCGCTGGGAGAACAACATTAGACAATCTTTGAAGGACCGAGGACTAGAATGGAACCAGGCCAGGAGGAAGACAGCCGATAGAATAGTCTGGCGCTCTCTCTTCCAAACCTCTACACCTCACGGTAGAAGGGGAACGACTAAGTAAGTAAGTAAGTATTCTACAGTCAACTTTTTAGCATTTTTCAATTTTACATGCAAAATGATTAAATTATACCGAACATACTTGTGTTAATACTACCAAAGACATTATATATTTGAATTTTCTATCCATTTCCCTACAGTTTGGTATATAATAAGTACATGTTCAAAGGAAAATTCACAAACAAATTTAGACTGAAAGATGAACATTTCACTCTATAAAATTCTGCCCACAAAAAAAGTATGGCACAGTGTGCAAAATAACTCTGGAATGAATGAGTTAAACGCAGAACCCCTACACTTCGATATCTGTCTAACTCATAATTTAGCCACGCCTATTTTCATTTCTCTATGTCTTACAGGCACTAGGAATGTTTACAAACAGTTCTATTAGCTAGTCCAGAGACGTTAATTGAATTATCACGCGAGCGATTGGGCAATCGTTGAAATAGTGACAGATCAGAGAACGGGTCGTATATTTGTAGAATCAAGGGCGATAAGTCAAAAGACGTACTTTGATGGTTACATTTTCTCAGGGGGACTTAACCGAATGAAGAAAAGAAAGGGACGATAACCACAGTTACCGACCTTACCCGTCTGTTCGTGAGTCCCAGGGAACGTAATTAGCTACAGTACGAGCCGAGATCAAAAGACGGTTTGCTCGTTGGCAAAGTCTATGTTGGCGGCATAGGCGTGAAATAAAGCTTTCATTCAGAAATCGACCGCAGATTTTCCCAAAATACGGGCTAAGGTGTGATATCTCGCAATCGCTAGCGAATTTCTACCTTTTTCATATATACCTCATCCTTTTAAAATCATTTATCTAGTAGCCTCAGAATTTTCGGAACATCTAGCTCGAATCCTAGACCATTGTTAAAGTGGATTTCTTAGTATTTTCGTTGGAGATAGTTTCATTTTCTGTGTTGCGGTAAATATTTATACTAACATTTTGAGTGATTTAATTGTTAAAGTCCGTCATTATATTTCACTAGGGTTTTCTGTGTTAATTGGCTAGCGTATTAAATAACTTTAAAAACGATAAGATAAGTTATACACTTGTGGTTTCTAATCAAATTTAACCGAGTGGATAATCAATTATACCTTTACGCGGGTTAGGATTCAATACTGATATTGTGTTTAAATGTTTTTGTATTTTCTTCCTAAATCCAGTACGGATCACAAACCAAACCTACCAGCGGTCTAAATCTAAGAAAACGGGTCTAAGTCTAAGTCCAAAAGTACAAAAGAAAAACATTCTTATGTAAATATCAGGTCTTCCAGGTTGACCTGTTTGGCCCTCTTGTTTCACCCAGAGAGAGAGAGAGAGAGAGAGAGAGAGAGTGCCAACAAAGGACAATAAGAATCAATTTAACTGAACATATAGATACCCAGATTTCTTTCCCATTTTCATTTACATTCAGCCCGCTGTGGCGAAAATATCAAACTTAACACTACCGACTACCGACCACTGTGTTGTGGCGAGGATTTATACAGAGAGATTTACCTACCTGACATTTCTTTAACTATCGGAATTTCAAGCTACTGTACACTGTGAACATTAGATCTCTTACGTATTTTCTACCTGGAGTAATTGATGTGACATAAACAGATCCAATTAACAGAACCAAAGTAAGCGTTCCACAACACAAGATGATTAATCAGTCTTGGAGGAACTGGAGCTTATTTAGCCAAACCCAACACTGGATTTGTTACTTGTATCATGGAGATATGTTCCAGACTTTGTAAATCAGCAATTAGGTAAGAGAGACTGGATGTGGTCACAGGGTATCAGAATTGAGAGAAAGTGGAGTGAATAATTCTTCTATTGTATAATCACTGTACTCACTTTGGTTTTGCCTTTCTTTTATTTTGCTAATACTGTTATTTTCAGAATAGATCAATTAGGAACTCTGTTCTTTACAGTATAGCCAAATTATATACCATAGCGCAAATCTTTTCTTCTTCTTCTTCTTCTTCATTCGCCCTGAAAAGGACGGTGGTTGCGTTGTGTCTGTTTACAACGTAGCTGTGATATCTGCACCTTTCGGTCGACACATCCGACTTCTGCACGGCATTTTTTAGGACCGGGTTTGCCTTCCCATTTCGATCCACACTCGCTCCTACCAGCCTGCAAATCTTTTGACCTTTTGTGGGTTAATTAACTTCTTCTTGTGGGATCTTGTCTCAACCGAGGGGATTGCACATATGGGGTTTATTTCTTTATGATTTCTGTAACCTATGATTTTTCTATTGCTATTGATACTAGATGTTGTGAAGTTTTTCTATGTTAAATAAACTTTACATAAAACTTAATTATCTGTGTTGGTCAGCTCGGCCCAATGTCCCTACTCCATTAATATAGTTTCACGTTTGTGCGTAAAGTTGTCGTCACGTATCTCTGTGTGTGTATGTGATTGGTTATAGTGTATATGTTAATATATACAGAAAGGTAAACTGTATGATAAACAAATTTCATTCGTAGAGATAGGCTGGACTAGAGTGTCTTCTCAATCTAGGGACAGACTCTACCTTTTCACCATTTCACTCGTGAAATCTATTTCTTTACCTTATCTCTCACTGAGTTACCACCTTTTCCAGTTCTATTCAGACGGGACCAGAATCTATCTTAATCACCTATCCAAAATCTACGACATGTGGTAAGCATAACCTATTTTCTTAAACACCACCAACAGAATAAAAAATGAAGATAGATGTTGCGTGATAAATTCTCGCAACATCGTTTTATTTCAGTATCTATTTTATAACGCAAGGGCAACAACTGCTTGAAATTTATAGTCACTTTTCTCGGTAAGCATTTGTCTTCTCGCGTTGGTATCGAATGCAGTTAAGTTTGAGCTGTGGTCATTTTGCGCTGGACTGCGCATGACTTGTCTTGCTTCTTGGTCGATCGGTTTCCGCCCACCACTAGTGGAGTGAGCGATTTGGAATGGCGAAAGAGATGCCTCGTTGAAGAGGGGATCTCCGCTATTTTTTGTTCTGTCAGGGATGTGTAGTCCTCTTATGGATATTTCGTTTATTCGGGATATACCTCTAGTGTATTTGCACATGCCGGGAGGCGTGATATTTCTGTATTTCTTGAAAGCAAGGTAAATTGACTTTTTCATTAACTCTATCGATTTTGGGTCGTGAGCGATTTCGATTCATAGCCTGTCTTCGAAAGTCGTCGTCACGAGATGTTTTTTTCCCAGCTCACATGTCGCTGCATTGTACTGCATCGGTTGATGCATGTACCAAGGACCATTACTTGCTACTTTGTTAAATGAACTAGGTTTGGAAAACCTTTATTATCTAGAGGATATTTTTGAGGACATAATTTATACTTCGGCAGACGTGTCTGTCTTGCTGAAGTCAAACTAAGGAGAGTGAACTGATCTCATACATCTGGTTATCTCCTGGCTGTTATAGAAAAGGATGGAGTTTTTCACCTGACTACATTTACAGCACTATGAAATATAACATGCATCTGACTCATCATTGTAATGCTGTCTACCGTCTATTGCTGTATTGAATGTTGCTGTGATAATGACTGTTTGATGTGCCTACATATTCGCGTAACCATTTTGTCACTGTGGCGTCCACAATAAATAATGAAGAAAAACGTCAACGGCTGTTACAAGAATCATTGACTTTATACGTCGTGAGTTTACTGACGTCCTATGTGGATTGCCCTGTTATTTTTGTATGAACATTGTTTTGACTGAACACATCTGCACACCACACAAAACCAGACATGCGGATACCATCCATCATCATATGGCATCACGCATCAATAGACCCGTAATATATACTGCCGTAGGTAAGGAAAGTGTTAAAGACTTTACCTATACTAGATCTCAGCTTTATGAGGTGGGGGTTGACCAGTTCCCTTTCTCGTTGCCTTTGCCTTCCTTATCTCAAAACAGAGTCAGGGACCCATTTTTACTGGTGGGTAGACAGGTGAGTGACACGACCTGGTTTCCAGTGATGTCCATTTGCCTCGAGAAGCAAGTGCTGCAAATGCTGAGTCTACACACTTTGCCACTCGCATGCTCCCGACATGTCGCCAGGTCCAGCCTTATGTACAGTTTCACACCAGTCGATTCTTACGACTTGCCTGAGGGGACAGTAGTCCAATTCTTTCCTTATGACCTTCATAAACACCAGAGAAGTCAAACTGGGTAATGCTGTGTGCACTTTCTTTTATCAGTACCCCATTGCAATTTTTTTTTACTTACAGGACGGAGTGGCTAAGAGGTATGGCATCCGCTTCTATATCTAAAGGTACCAGGTTCAATTCCCAGTAGAGGGAATATAATTTATGGACATTTTATTTCTTTTTGTTTTTATAACCAGTGATGCTAATGATGTCATACTCCTCCTTGGTCTCCTGGGAAGTGAGATCGGAAGCTTTGCCTTCTCGGATAAAGACGAAAAATAGGAGGTCCCGCGTGGAAGTTTCACACATTAAAAATCTCTCAGCAGTTGTAAATCGTAAAGAGTAGGCCGCACAGCCGCTGCCCTGGCAAAAAATTAAAAATGATGAAATACATACCCACCACAAATATATTTGTAAAATGGTGTGATTCCCATATGCACAACATTGTACTCTCGCCGGTGCTACGGAGTCCGTGCACTGTGCTAAGATCCTCTTTGTGTAATCTAATGGAGGAGATTATAGCACTGAAGGAGTTGTCCGTGTGACCATTGTGTCAACGGTGACTGATAATTTTATATGGCGCCCAACACGTCCCACCTTTCTTACTCTTTTAATGTCTACGTAACCCATTATTACCCTCTCAGACCCACCCCGCGGTTTGATTTCGTTCTGGCCTTTCATTATAAATTCCCACTTGGTCAGTAGCGGTCAGCTTACGATAATATTACCTAAGCTGCACCTGGTGTTGTCTGACTAGGGAACGCTGGTAGCGCGTAACAGGTTTGATCACGAGCGAGAAATAGTTTCTATGATGAAGCGAACCGCTTGCTACAGTCGGTAGCGGGAGCAAAGGGGAGACAAAACTCACGTGTGTTCTGAGATTTTAATTGTGGCCCTTGATCGCTGCAATTAGCCCTTGGAATAATAGTATGTCTTATCTATGAAACTTTCTCGCCGCTGTTGTCTTCTGATGTAGACTCTAGAATAACATTTGTCTTACTCATGATTACGTTATACGCCGAACATCTGTGGGAACAGGCAGTGGGTAGCGTCTCTGGTAGACTATAAATCTAGACGATTCTACTCAGTCAAGCACACTCCTAAATTTTTCCTGCCCGTAGATGACCAAATGAGACAGTGTAGTGGATTTTGATGTTATTGTATGGTTGATATGTTACCTAGTGTACTGTATGAGGTCAGCTGTGAAGGCTCCTGAGATAAAAGTTTATGGGAGTTACAGGAGGCCTTTCTGCTGCCACTAACGACCTCAAACAGACCTATTCTCCTATAATGAGTGTTTGTTACGGTATATGATATTAACGCCGTCTGCTAAAGGTTATCAGACGTGCAATTGTAAAGGTTAAGGCATTTAATATATTGCGATAGATGTTTCAATTATTGAACGCTCCATACACGATCGATTATGACGTGTATAGCGTTGTTTGGGTCACAGTCGGTAACTAAGAAACGCTACCTTTTGTTACTTGACCGCCAAGCTGAATAGCTGCGTTTTTCTAACCTTCCAATTCAATGGCATGATATAGCCATTTTATGTGCATTTTTGATGGATCAGGGTCAGTCCTAGAACTCTATATGAGAGGGAAATTTATGGAGGTTAGTATTTAACTAGAATTCTCAGAAGGAGAAGAATAATCGTCAAATTCGTATGAATATATTCAGACTCGCAGTCTCACTGTCGGCAGGTAGCCATGTCTAGCTGCGCGTGCATATAGCTGTGATGTTCTGACGACAATACTGCATTGTATCCTTAAACGGACATTGACACGTAAACCAGCAGTCTACGTTATTGATTAATTTATGCATGACTTATATGGACTTATGCTCTATTCCTATTTGAAATGATCATCCTGTGTGTACAACTGTGAATTAAATGTATGGACTCAATGAAATGACTTATCAAATCAATCGTATTCCAAGGTTCAAGTATTGTTCGGAATCTTCCACCCCCGCATTCGCTTAATCTTCCATCGAAGGCACGATGCACTATCACTGAATAAAAAAACCTAACATATCAAAGAAAAAAAACAATGGCCAGAAATTTATAATTGTTTTATTCATATCACATGGAACATTGTTCAGAGCAAACCACCTTGCAACAGTGGTGCCCGGTATGTGGGGACGAAAAACAACCAAAAACCAAAAAATTTTTCATGACTTTCGAATGAAATATTTACGATCAAGTTTCGATCACATGACCATTACGAAGCTGACGTGACGCACGTGATCATGAATAGCAACATGACGTCACTGTTGCATTGTCGCAGTGAAGAAGACATCTTTTCAACGCCTCTCTAGTTCGCTTCAAATTGATCAAGATGGACTACCGTTGCCTGCCCATCAGGAGCAGACAGTCAAAGGCACAGGCCTAGCTGTTGACGACCTCTAGCACTGATATAAGCAACGGAAAAGATAAGTCTAGGTGTTTAACTGTTGTTATTGCAAACAGTGCTAACTGAGTCCATGCCCTCTGCCTACATCGGCATGTTTTTACCTATGTTTAATGTACTTTTTGTTGTCTTAATGTGTTGTTAATTCGTGGGAGGTAGGGAGGATGAACCGAAATTAGATTCTGTGGCTCTCACGATGCCTGAATTGATTTCGGTCGTTTCTTAGGGCAGTTAAACGATTGCACTTTTGGAAGCCCCATTGAGGTTTGCCATTGGACTATCTGTCCAAATCTGCTGTCGTTTGACGATTTGTGTTAGCTGTACCGTTCCGTAGATAACTGGTGTATTTTATTCGTACTCAGTTAACAATTTTATTCAGTTCTGTACCATGTTCGTTAACTATTTCGTCCAGTCTCCTCTTACTATCATTTATTTGATGATTGTTAAATGTTCGTCCGTTATGAGTCCTGTGATGTCATCATTTTTTGCAGTCATTTTTTTTTGTGTGTACTTTGAATATTAAGTTGACCTCGGGTCAGACCTTGACCCTTCATTTGGCTTGTGACACTTCCGCTTGTTTTATTTAGTTCATAAATTCATTTTTAATTGTGAAAATGTCTTGTTTGCGTCTTAACATTGTTTGTACCCTTTAGTTGCATCATTGTTTTGTTTGTCCTCATGATATATATTAAATACTACATTAATAATATGATATTATATGCAATAATACACTTGTAATTTAATTTAATTAATTTTTTTCTGATATTTAAGGTTAATATGGGACATTGCATAATTATGCAGTGATAGTCCAAGAAAGTAGCACTACAATTTATCAGAGATGCCTAGGGCATAATAATATAATATATATATTGACCAAATAAAATAATCTTATAGTCTACCTTTGAGGTAATAGACCCATTGTATATTATTTAATATACTTTTCTGGTACTAAGAGAGTGACTTAGTACATTCAACAATATAATTACTAGGAATCATACCCAACATTATTGGATATTAAGATTAATTGTGTGAAGTAATTACATAATAGTTAACAGATATCATAACTATTTATGATATAGTATTATTTAGATACAATATTGTTACAAAATATTGTCTATTAGTTGAACTTAGACATTAGAGTTCAGTACTATTGTGATTATTTATATTGAATATTTCTAAGTTGAGTAAGTATAATAATTACTCTGAAGCTACTATTGACTATTTTAATCAGTAATTATCAATAATTACTTACAGATAAAAGTCAAAATGCTTACTATAGACCATTTCGTTAAAATTGGTAGGGAATATGGTTATAAATCTCAAGAACTTCGTCAGTTTGCTGAGGCAGAACTGGAAAAACATGAAAGAAAAGAAGCAGAGAAAAAAGCTGCATTAAAGAAAGAGGAAGAGGAACAAAAGGCTGCATTAAAGAAAGAGGAAGCAGAACGTGAGATGAAGCAAATTGACAAGGAAAATAGATTGAGAGAGATTGCTCAACGTGAAAAGAGAAGAGCAAAGAGCAATCGCCAGACAGGAAGAAGAGAATAAATTGAAACGAGAGGAAATT
>JAMPIV010010634.1:0-80934 GCA_024509875.1 Oreohelix idahoensis
CAGTTACATACTGAATTAGAGAGCACCTAGACCACAAACAAATTAGTCGTAATTCGTGCTCCCTTTGCAACCTTCTATCTTCTGCCTCCCTTTGCTGTCGTTTTTCTTCTGCCTCCCTTTCGGCAGTTAATCTTTTATCTTCTGCTTCCCTTTGTTGTCGTTTTTCTTCTGCCTCAATCTGCAGCCTCTTAAGTTCTCTATCAGCCTCAATTTGTAACCTCTTCTCTTCAGCTAACCTCCTATCTTCCTTTTCAATATACTTGTCACATTCAGCAGTTACATACTGAATTAAAACCTGACCATCCATTCCCATTTCCTTCGCCGTTAGCACAGCAGCTGATCTGAACTTTGCCAGCTCAGCCATCACACAAAATAACAATGATCAAGGTAAAAATCTAACTAATCAATAACTAAAGTAATTCTACTTAACTATTGACTAAGGTAATTCTAATTAACCAATTAATTAATTAATTACCACTGGCTGTGAAGATTCACCAACTTTTATTTTCACTTTCAATTTTAAGGGACACTTGGGGAGCCGCGCACTTTAAATTTTTCAAACAATTTTTTTCCCCGGGATTTGGATGGATTAATGGCGGTGAGGACATTTGTAAGGAGTGTCGTCCACCACTGGCGGAATCCTGCAATATTACCTCGATCGGCGAGTATTTGCCTAATTATCCCTGTTCTCTGACAAGGGACCCCAATATAATGTAGTGGATTTTGCAAAAAAAAAAAAAAAAAAAAAAAAAAAAAAACGGGTATTGTATGTTGATGTTATCCCCTAGTGGGATTTTGATGGTTATTGTATGTTGATGTTCTTACTCTAGTGTGGTCAGCTGTGAAGGCTCCTGAGATAAATGTAGATGTGAATTACAGAAACCCTTCTTATTACCACTAACGACCTCACACATATCTTTTTTACTAATGAATGTGGCTACGTTAAAAGTCTAGGGTACTGATATGTAATATGTTGTGGTAGATTACACACACACACACACACAGATATTTAAGAAGTCTAATAATATTAATAAACTTTATAACACACTGAACTAACTCAGGCTGTTTTAGTTTTAAAAGTTAAATCTTTTGATAAATTTATTTTGTTCTGAACCAAATGTTTAGTTGGTCAGAACATAAGAAATATTATGGAGTTATAAATGGAATGCATAATCATATGACATAATAAAATGGAAAATGTGTACCTAAGTATTTCAAATGACTGGTTAATAATAATTATATTAAGATAGTCCCAGGAGAACTTATTACTAGATATGCTGTTGGGGTGGTGTCATCACTCCCAGTCTATGACTACCAAACATTGTCCATCGACTTAGGGGATGAATATATATAGTTTAATTTCCCCAATGGTAAGTCTTTATTTATATGGTGAATTAGTTGGTGGGTTAGTTGGTAAAATCAGTTGGTGAACGTCCAGCATGCCAGATATCACTTATCTTGCTTGCGTCGATCTAGTACAGAAGTCTGGTGGCCCCTCCTCTCCGTGCTGGGGGATAATATACGGCTGCTCTGACACAATGGTAGACTGCACTGGTCCACACTTGTATATATATTACTACAGCATTTGACACCGCTTTGGTGCCAAACAGAAACTCACAATTCTGAAACAAAAGTATTGGGTCATGTGTCAGAATTCTTCCTCCTGAACCACTTCTGCACACAACACTACACACAACAACACCACATAGACTGGGTCAGATCTCTCTGACCACACAGCACATCTTACCTAGTTGGTTTCACATAGTACTAGTCCCCCAAGACTACATTACATCTGAGATATGTTCAATAGCTTCCTGCTATTGAATAAGATAGGTGATATGTTCCACTGATCTCAACACTAGATCCTTTTTTTCATAGTTTCATTTAGGCGTTCCTATATATTTTCTTTGTATGTATGTCTCTAGACCCTGAACTTGGGCTGGGGATCTAGAGCGAACACTTACTTGTCGTAATCATTTTTCTGATTTGGCATTATCAATCACTCGAATTATTAAAATATACAAAATAAATATTGTTCATTCTTACCAGAATTCAGAATTGAGAACACAGTTAAATTTGCTAGCAAAACTCAGCTGAGCTGCTGGCTGTATGATGGCGTCCCACTATATATTTGTATTCTTCAGGAATCAACACCACTATTAATTTAAACTGCGTCTCTGAACAGACTTATGTCAAATGGCAAAATTTCACCTCTCTGTCCCGCTACTATAAAATGCGTTGACCAATCGCCGACTTCCCCCCTAACTTTCAAATTACAACCAAAAGTCACTTCAGTCAAATCTCAGTCAAGTATGTATTACGGTCTGTTAGTCCGTCTGTCTCTACTTGTTTTTTCATAAAAACACGCTTGGTTTTACATGTATTTCCTACACGAATCTGCCTCCTAAGTTATTTTTAGCTACAATTCTCCACCACTTCCCCTCTCTTTAATTACAGCTCGATTTTTACGTTTGCATGCTCAAGGCCAAGATTTTCGAAACTTTTAGTGACATGGGTTAACAGTGCAGTCGCTCGTCTGATATGAACAATACAGTCTTTTGTCATTATCTTCCTTATTATCTATCCGTCTGTATAATTGAAAGCATATTATTTCTCTGCTCAAGATGGGCTATCAGACTAGCTAGGTTTTACTTTCATAACTCTATTATTAAGAAAAAACATATTTTTTTTCAAGTTTAGTTTTTGAAATTTGTTCGAGAACCTTCTCTCATGTGTTTTGCCGCGGCATTCAAATAAAGACCAAGTATCGAAAAACGCCCAAGAAATGACTGTCTCGAATAAGAGCTAAGGTCCTTTTCTTGTCCATTTCCTTACTTATGTCAACTAGTGACGTGAATTTTTTTCCTTTCACCACCAATTGCGTCTTTTTTGCCGTTCGAACTTCAAACACGTGTTCAGTCATATTTTTCCTTTTTTGATCTCCGTTTCATCCCCCCCCCGGTCTACAAAGGGTAAACGTTCCGTCTGCACGTCTAACTAGATAATTTGAATGATGGCAGGAAAGGCTGGCATGGGCGAGCATGTCTCCTAGTATCTGACGCATTATTTTTAACCCTACATTTTATCGTTAAATTTGGAGATATTTTAACGTTGTATCATGGTAAAATTATCACACACTAACTGTACTATAAACCTTTTCATTTAAATGTAAAATAAAGATAAAGCTTTTCAATTTAAATATAAAGAAAGTTTTCGCTCGAGGGATTAAGTTTAATTCTCATCGAAGGTAAAGTCTGAGTAGATGGGATGGTTGAATAAGAGAAAAGATACATAAACGTATGTGTCGGGAAACGCAATACTCAGGAGAGCATTTCGTTTCTATTCTTTTACCATAGTTGTTGGTGGTGGTACCAGTTGAGAGTACTCTCTCTCTTGAACAAGAAGAGAACAGTGGACTGAGCTTGAAGACGAGAGACCAACTTTGTAGACACTCCCTGACACATCTGGAAACGTGCTACGCCCTACATCCTTGACCAGCGACTGGCGTTATCAGTGATCAATCTACCGTGAACCAACCCATCAGCGGGAGCAGAACCTACCAGTGGCAGATAAGTGAAACATATAAGCTGCCACGTGAACTCATTTTAAAAACTTTTGTCCCATCATAACAGTGGTGATACCTTTCTGAAAAAGAAACATTATTCATTCTTTTAAACCCTTGTTAAAACTAAATGGTTATTAAATTTGTTATTTGTAGTTATGCAAATTTAACTGCGATTTAATCATTTTAAATGTACTGCATGTTTATCTCAGTCAGTTTAATAAATACACTCTAAACAGAGCTATACCATAATAATAATATTCCACTTAGTAAATCAGGGTGGGTGCTTGACGAGCTAAAATAATAATTGCTTAATTCTTCACAAAAGTTGTGGGCAGATCACAGATTTAACGTGCTCAGCCAATGCAGCATTGTTCTCGCTTTTCTGAATATCTTGTGAAAACTCACTGGAGATAGAAGCATCTTTATCCTTCTATCTACAAATATGTCAAGAGCAATCGAGTGCGAAGGGAGATACATTTGAAGGCCCATAATAGATACTTTTGAGTTTTGGCCACCGTTGGACCACTACTGCAACTCAGGGGAGGCAACCCGTGACAATAAGTTCAACACAATATGAACTATTGTTAAAATTTAAGTGCGAGTTGTCAAAGGAGAAACTTTATAGAATCACAGAACAGTTTGCAGGATATCTATAATTCCAGTGACGCTTTATTAGTGTAAACATAATTAGAAACTGTGAATTATTGTGTAATGTAATGTGACAGTGCCATAGTCATCTCGCCTGCTTTTCCACCGCCATTCTGTTGTTATGTGGTAGCCATCTTTGTTTACATCTAAAAATAGCTACCTTAGTATAGCCGCTTACGTATAGCAGCCAATCAGAGAAGAGAAGCGTCCAGGCGCCAGCGTCATTTGAAAAATTCTTTATCATTCCAATTGCGGTCGCGGAGAGAGAACAAGCTATTGATCTGAAGTCTAGTTCAAGCAAGAACATGCCTAAGACTTAAAGTCTACGAACACTGACAGGGTGTTTGGTAGTATTAAATGTTGATCTGTATAAGGCTTTGTGTTGCTTGAATTGCTAAGTCTGCTGCTGAGAGGGTTGCAAGCAACCAATAATTGCAACCCCTGTCAAACGATCCTTAATAAATTTTCTTAGTGCATTGGTCTTGGGTGTGAGGTAGCCACATCGACGTAGGTTCGCCTCAACCACACCTAGCCCATGTCACAAGTGGCATCGTCGGCAGGATTGACAGACAGCACGCAGTGAAACAACTCTTCAGCAATCAGAGTAGCAACAGCCGAAACAGTAGAACACCCAGTTCAAAGCAAGGCGAGGGACGGGATCATCCAGTTTGTCAATATTTCTAATCAACTCTACTAGCAACAAGATGGCGACACGCAGCACACGTGCTGCTGGTAGATTGGATAACGAAGATGTGGCTGAGGTGGATGACCCTGTAGTGGGGCTGGATCGTCAACCAGAACGAGTACAGTACATCATGGTAACTACTCACAAGAAAGTGCGGTGCTTTGGGGAGCGCACTGGTCCTACGGCCGAAGAATATGTCAGAGAGGTGAGAGCTGCCTGGAGAGTAGGGATGATGAGTAAAGAGGACCAGGCAGATGTTATTCTTGACAGTGTGACCCCAAGGGTCCGCAGGGAGCTGAGGATTCAGGCTAATGACGATGACCCAGAAGCAATGCTACATTCCATTCTTAGGGTGTATGGGGAGCATCGAAGCATTCCAGAGCTAATTGCCACGTTTTACTCTACCCGGCAAGGTTCAAGGGAGTCTCTTTGGGAATTTTCCCATCGCATTCACGAGGTGTTTGAAAGTGTTGTAAGAGCACAAAAACAGAACAATGTCACTCCTTTGGAGCCATCCTTCCTTCGGGACCAGTTTGCTGCTTGTCTTAGAGATGACCTACTAAGAAAGTTTGCAAAGGAAACGATCATCAAAGAGCCTATATCATCGTTCACGTCGGTGAGGGACTATGCCCTACGGTTTTTAGAGACTGAACCCACTTCTGGGGCTGGTGTTGCCAGTGTCGAAGCAGCTTCTGGGGCTGGTGTTGCCAGTGTCGAAGCAGCAAATACGGTGACGGTACCAGATGCACATGTATTAAATGCAGAAGTGGAGCGGTTGAGAGCACAGGTGGCTCAATTAGAGGCTAAAATTGAAGCGATGACTCAGGAGCAGGGGAGACGTACCAGGACAGTTCGTTGTTTTAGATGCAGAGAACTAGGCCACGTACAGAATCGATGTCCACAGGCATTAAACTAGACCCCTCTGCAGCTGGGAGTCAGGTTACAGAAGGGGAGCAGAATGACTCAAAGATAAAGATGGTTGGTGGTCAACCGGAGTGTGAGGTACTTATTGCAGGAAAGAAAGTCAAAGGCGGCCACGAATGTAAGGGTAGTAGGAGGCGACCCATGGCACAGAGGAAGCCTAGGAAAATGAGTTGCTTCAACTGTGTAGACTTTTCAAACCACTTGGCAGCCAAGTGTCCCCAGGGCCCGCTTCCTAAGCGATGTTTCCATTGTAAGTCCCCAGGCCATTTGATATCGGTTTGTCCATCAAAGAGCGCTCTCTCTCTAGGCGTACCAACACCTCTAGATTGCCATCACAAGGCAAGCCAAGAGATGGCCGTGGCAACTGTCACCCTAAGGGTGCCAAGAAAAGGGGTCGACATTTAGAGGAGAAGACTAATCTAAAACACGATGAAGGACATGTTTCCAGGCTACGAGGGGCGCATGTAAGAGCAGAGGCACTGTTGCAGAATTTTGCAGCTGTCCGGAAAGAGAGATGTGACAAGGTGTCGTGTTCTATTCCACTACAGGTGGGAGAATTGGTGAGGAAAAGAATGCACTACGCTGAAAGGTCCAAAATTCGTGACATGTGGTCAGAAGAGGAGTACATTGTTGTTCGGGCTCCCAAAATGACAGGGGGTCCATATGTCATCCAACGAACAGACAGAGCGAGTCCGAGCATTAGAGTCGCTGGCAACGAACTGAGACGAAGTGAAAGGAAAGATGATTCTCCAGATTTGGTAGATACGACTGAAGCGCTTAGCTTAGTGCAGTTGTCGGGACTACAACAAAATCAGGCGGGGAATTATTACGGTATTTTATTGAAGTCGTCTGCTATAGTTGGCAGTGTGCTACTTCTAGGGTCACAGCGTTTAATATAATTAGATGTTAAGAATTCACGGACTCATCATCATCATCATCAGTTGCCATCTCCACAACGAAGGTTGGCTGTAATGGATCTCCAACGTCTTCTGTCTCTTGTCTTGGTGGTGCACTCTGATAGACTCTTTCCTGTCCATCTTTTGATGTTATTTTCCCACTTATAGCGCTGTCTTCTCCTTGCACGTTTGCCTTCAATTCTCCCTTCTGTTATGGTCTTCTGAAAGGTGTTATGCCTTTTTATGTGGCCAAAGTATTTTAGCTGCCGAACTTTGACCTCCCTCATTAACTCTCTTTTCATACCTAGATTTTCTAGGACCTCCTTATTTGTTTTCATCTCTTTCCATGAGATACGCCCCATTCTTCTATATATCCACATTTCAAGAGCCTCAATTCTTTCTTCCAAATGCTTATTCATCGTCCATGTTTCTGCACCATACAGAAATGCAGAATATATGTAACACTTTATGATTCTCAGTTTTAATTTGTGAGATAACTGTTTGGATGTCAGTATATGTTTCATGTTGTTGAATGTAGCTTTGGCCATTCCTATTCTCTTCTTGATTTCTGTTTCACATCTACCATCTTGTTATTATATGACCAAGATATACGTAGCTCTTGACTTGTTCCAGGATTTTCCCATTTACGCTTATCTTTAATGTGGGTTTATCGTCTGTTTTGCTAATTATCATAGTTTTTGTTTTCTCAATATTAATGTCGAGTCCATATTCATGACTTATACTGTTCACTTGCTTCACTAGTTCTTGTAACTCCTGTTCGCTTTCAGCTAACAACACGGTATCATCTGCATATCTAAGGTTGTTTATTGACCTCCACTGATGTTCAGTCCTGGTATTTCCTGTATCTGTTTGAAAATTTTTTCGGTGTATAAATTAAATAGGCAGGGGGACAGCACACAACCTTGTCTGACACCTCTTTTTATGTCTATGTATGGTGAATAATTCCTTCCCGATCTTACTGTGGCAGTTTGCTCCCAATAAAGGTTACTGAGTATTCTTATATCCTTTCCATCAATACCTATGTCCTCGAGGCATTCAATTATTTTCTCATGATGGACTCTGTCAAAAGCCTTCTTATAGTCAATGAAGCACATATACATACTTTTTTGGACCTCTGTATATTTTTCTGCTAATATTCTTAGGCAAAATATTGCCTCTCTTGTTCCACTGTTCCGTCTAAAACCAAACTGTTCTTCTTGGATTTCGCTGTCTACTTTACTTTTTATTCTTTCCTGTATGATTCTGAGCAGTATCTTAATTGCATGACTCATCAGGCTGATTGTTCTGAAGTCTGAACATTCTGTTGCATTTGGTTTTTTTGGGCAATGTTATAAAAACTGATGTCTTCATGTCGTGTGGTATATATCCTGTATTGTATATATCGTTGCATATTTCTGTGATTGTATCTATACCAAAGCTCTCCAGAGCTTCTATCATTTCAATTTTTATGTTATCCATGCCTGCTGATTTTCCTTTTTGTATCATATGAATGGCATTCTCTACTTCTGATCTGAGAATGTTTGGGCCTTCATTAGAATCTGGTGATGGTTTTTTACCTCTGTTGTCCTCGAATAGTTCTTTTACGTATTCTGCCCATCTGTTTGATATGTCTTTCTCATCAAGTAATATTACACCATTTTTGTTCTTGATACAGCTTCCTCCTTGTGCAAACCGCGACCGATTTGATAATTTCTATATTTCTTCATGCATATCTCTTGTCATGTGCTTTGCTTCCAAGTCTTCTATTTCCTTGCATTTTGTTTCTATCCACTGTTCTTTTGCTTCTCTACACATAGTACGTGTGTCATTGTCTATTGTTTTATATTCTGGAGTGTTTTTTGCTTTCTTTCTTTCTGCCATTTTATTCAAGATGTCATCTGTCATCCAAATTTGATTTTTCTTAGACTCCTTTTTAGGTAAATTTGCATTTGCTGATTGTATGCTTGTTTTTAAGCATTCCCATTTTGCGGTTGCTTTTTCTTCTGGGTTTTCTCTTCTATACTGCTCCATGCTTTCTGTCAATAACTGTTGATTTTTATTTTTGACATCGATTAAATATTTCTGTTTTATATCTGGTTGTTTCAGCGCTGATATTTCTATCTGGGGTTCCTCCTGTCTTCTGTTTCCTGCTCTTTTCAGCTTTATATTTACTTTGATGACGACTGGATTGTGATCTGAATTTATGTCAGCGCCAGGATGTGTCTTTGCACTTGTGACACTGTTCTTAAATCTATGTTTTATCATGATATAGTCAATTTGATTTCGTGTTACATCTCCTGGGCTTTTCCATGTGTATAATTTCTTTGGGTGGTGTTCAAAAAAGGTGTTACATATGACCAGCTGGTTATCTTCACAGAACTGGATAAGTCTGTCTCCTCTATCATTTCTTGTCCCTAATCCATACTGTCCTACTATTTTCTTGTATTTTCCTTTTCCTACTTTTGCATTCATATCACCCATTACTATCAACACATCTGTAGATTTGACTGGTTTAAGTGTTTGTTGTAGCTCTTCATAGTATTCTTCTATTTCTTCCTCGCTGTGATCTTTAGTTGGTGCATACGTTTGTAAGATTGATATGTCGAATGGCTTTGCTCTCATCTTTAGTAACATCATTCTGTCATTGTGTGTCCAGTATCCACATACGTATTTTTCTAACTCCTTCTTTATCAACATTCCTACTCCTCTTTCATGTTTTTCTCCTCCTGAGTGTATAAGCGTGTACTGGTCTCTTGTTATGTAGCCTGTATCCAAAAGTCTTGCCTCTGCAACTCCCAGTATATCGAGTTTCATGTCTGTTGCCTCTAATATAAGATTGTCAAGCTTTCCTTCTCGGTTTAGAGTTCTAACATTCCATGTTCCTATTTTTAGGCTTCTCCTACTAGTTTTTAGGTGGTCTTTCTCAGAATGCTCCCTTTCAACAGAATTTAAGGAACACTCGTCATTATGTACTTCCTTACTCATTAGAGGAGTTGCCTCTTCCCTGTTAATTTGTACAGTAGATTCTTCCCCAGGGGACAGAGAGTTCTCTACATATCGGTTCTTATCTTGTTGTTGTGATCCCATTACGTTCTGTAGGAAGTACGTGGTAAGGCCCCAATCTCTTCCACGGTGGCTAGCCATTGTCTATTTCTATGTCCGACATGCCTCTAGTGCGCCACACACTTTGCTGTTTCGCTTTGCGAGCCGTTGATCTTCTCAGATTCCTCCGCCTCACTCACCGTCTCAGTCTTTGTGTACTAGGGATGGACATTCCCTTGAGTAAGATTGCTCCTACTCCACTCATGTAGTTTAGCCAGTCAGCCAAGACTGTTGCCCGGGATGTGGCCACCGCCGTACACAAGTGGTATTCGAGGAGCCATACATGAGCTAGATAAATAGAGGAGAACCAAATAGGATCCTGACTATCCTAAAAAGGACATGGCTGTCTCTCACCGTGAGGTACTATCCCTCTCTCTTTATCCTACATCACGGACTACTGAACGCTATATGCACGATCGATTTATGACGTGTTAGCGTTGATAGGTCACGCATCGTGACTTAGATACGACACCCTTTTTACGTTGACCGTCAAGCTATGAAGACGCGTCCTATATTCGTCCAGTGTTGGGCATTGTATTGCCACATATGTATATAAGTACTTCGAAGCAGGGACTCAGGGTCAGTCCAAGTTATATGAATCAAATAATATAAATAGGTTAGTATACAACCAACTTCAAGGAAGATTATTTCAGTCCATAATATGATATTTATCAGACGCATACGCTCATTGTCGGCCGTTGGAAACCCCAACCGCGCGTGCACACAGCTATGATGTTCTGGCTATATTAATTCACTTTAGTGGACACGGACTGAGAATATTAAATGGATTCAACTGTACTCAATTATATATGCATGCTATTAATGAATAATACTTGTGATGTCTTCATCCGTTATTCCGTTAATAAACGTTTGGACTCAAGCAAGGACTTACCCACATTACTTCGATTACGGTTGGTTGCTTCAACTTGAGTTATTGCTTGTTGTTTGACCTGATGAACTCTTCTTCATAGGAAGTTATATTAATGATAATCAGGTTCGTACGGAACCAATGTTTTCTTGGACACTCATTAATCAACGAAAACCATTATGTTGACCTCAACTGAGATAATGATAAATAAGCAAAACATACAGATTCAACTAATAATAATAGAATGAGAGACCCAACAACCGAACCCCCGCAACAGGAATATGTGACAGTGCCATAGTCATCTCGCCTGTTTTTCCACCGCCATTCTGTCGTTATGTGGTAGCCATCTTTGTTTACATCTAAAAATAGCTACCTTAGTATAGCCGCTTACGTATAGGAGACAATCAGAGAAGAGAAGCGTCCAGGCGCCAGCGTCATTTGAAAAATTCTTTATCATTCCAATCGTGGTCGCGGAGAGAGAACAAGCTATTGATCGGAAGTCTAGTTCAAGCAAGAACATGCCTAAGACTTAAAGTCTACGAACACTGTCTGGGTGTTCGGTAGTGTTAAATGTTGATCTGTATAAGGCTTTGTGTTGCTTGAATTGCTAAGTCTGCTGCTGAGAGGGTTGCAAGCAACCAATAATTGCAACCCCTGTCAAACGATCCTTAATAAATTTTCTTAGTGCATGGGTCTTGGGTGTGAGGTAGCCACATCGACGTAGGTTCGCCTCAACCACACCTAGCCCCTGTCACAGTAATATGATATAAAACTCATTCTTATTCATTCTGAAGACAAGAAGAAAAGAAATTACTTATAAATAAATTGATTCATTAATTGTACCTTGCGACTTTGTAAATTCATTTTTGTTCAATTTTGAATATTTAAAATGGAATTACAGTTTTGTTTAAGCATAAGGTAGTCTGAACGAGAGGGCACCATAGGTTCTTGATCAAACACTATTTGGACAAGAGTACTTTAAAGCCTGACTATAACCTGTGCCATCTATACACCAGTGCACTTTTCTGAAACTGTGGTATTTCTTTTAGTCCAGAATTCCTGTCTGGCACTATCACCTGGTATCATCTAGATACACCTATATTTTCCATCTCGTCACACTGCAGACATTCGTAGTGATGTGCTATTTTTCCCTAAGAAGAGGAATTAAGAATTCTCGTCATTCTAGGTCTCGTCTATATTTCAATGGCAATGGTCCAGGCTTGTCCTTATGAAGTCAATGTAAGCAAAATAAGTGTTTGAAGTACTTGAATTCAATCAATACCCTTTAGCTCCCCGAGGAGCATAGGTCTTCAACAAATACATGCCAAGTCTACCTGACCTGTGCCATCCGCTCAAGTTCTTTCCATGTTTTCCTCATCATTTTCACCTCTGTTTCCAGTTCTCTTCTCCAGGTGTTTTTTTTGGTCTACATCTGCCTCTGTCCGTGTCATAATCTTTACCTAGATTGTTAACCCCCTACATGCCAGTGAGATCAACCGTATATTTTGGTACGTCATGTTTGCAAATTAGCACCTTTTCATGCGACAACCTAGTTTTGTGTATCTTCCCAGACAAAAAGTTGGGTTAACAATAGGATTGTCGCTCAGTGTAGACTCGTTCAGCGTCTGGCGCTGGCGATAAACAAAAAATCAATGTGGCAAGTTCGCTCCTTCGCTACGCGTCGCCGATAACAAAAGTGAAAATAACCAGTAGAGAGGGCTGATGGAGAGTTGTTGTCGTGAAACATTCTAAATCCACATATATAAATTAAAAGGTAAATGTAAAGCCTAACGAATTAATACAATAAAAGGAAAGAAGAATGGTAAAAGAACAGTGCTGTCACAATGACTGTACTCGAGATCCCCCTTTTTCTACTTCGTCTGAGAATTGTAACGCTTTCGCGTTTGATAGTAAAGCCTATAGCAGCATACACGCCTTTCTAACAATAAAACGTGTACTGTATTTATTAGAAAACCTTGAGATAGACACTGCGTAATGACCTAGATTAATATTCCATTAATTTCATTTTATACACTACGTTAACATAAACGAAAGGACAGATGGACTTAGGATAGAAAGAGAGAGGGCTGAACGGAGGACGCATGCAACACTAACACGCAGTCGTGCGATATAAAATTAATGCCACCCCCAACGAGAAAGGCATGAAGCACTAACTTTTTTTCAGATGGACAGTGATAAAAACACTACCAATACGAGAGTTAGGTTTAAAAACATGATTAATGCTTATTAGGAATCATGACATTCTACTGTTTTATGTCTGAAATCCTGACATTAGTCTGACAGAACAGTCGAAAAGGCAGGACAGGTGGCGGTTCTAAACATAAAAAAATAAAAAATACACGACTATCCTAGAAAATGCATATTTTGAACGCAGCCACTTAGCTCCATTAAATTTACATATTTGGGTTCCTTAGGACTTGCTGACAAAGAATATGTTAAGTGTTACGCAAATAGTCTAGGAATTAACAAATTATAGCCATAATACTAGAGTGGTGCTGTCAGACAACACCAAATCAGAATCGCACAGTGGCATGTTTTGAAACCACCATTTTACGGGAAATAGGTCAACAAGTTAAATCCTATTTGATTGGATAGAAGTAAATGTAAGGCGAAACATGATTAGTCGGATTGCAAATACTATTTTTGGTTGTTAGGGGAAACGTAGGAATGGTAAATTTTTCGAAAGCTTTGTAAACATGGCCCTATTGGCTAGAACCGCTGATATAGTCAATTAGGAGCGTCTGTTCAGTGCCACATTTTAAAATAAACTTACTAAGAAACAGTGCGTTGAGATCCAGATTATATTTTTTCTAAATAAAAGCCTGGGACAGAGGCAGATCGGAATTTGTGCCATAATTCATCGCCGGTCAACGTATTTGTTTATTATTTCCATGAATTGTGGTAAGATTGACATACTTGATATCTTTTTGATGAAAATTGAATGTGAATTGATAATTTATGTCTGTATATGTGTGTGGTTCAGTAGCAAACATGAGGCAAAGCCTAGATAGTGCTCCAACCTGAACAAAACTTGTCGGAGAGAAGTATAAATGCATGAGATCACCAAATAGTACACTGACACCTATCTTATTGACTAGAAGGAACTAATGCTGGAATTGCAGAGGCGTAGTAACCATTAAGGAGAAGAATACTGGTGTAAATTGTTTCAGATGAAGCTAGCAGTTGGCCTACCGCTCTGAACTCAGTGTTTGTTATGTATTGTGTTCAGTGTGGAAATAGAGTATAAATTAGTTCTGAAGTAGGAGGTACAACCTTCTTGTTTCAGGGACCGTGGTCATAACTTATTGAAGCAGTACCTGGTCTGAGTTTTGCTGAATCCAGAGGCTGATAGCATACCCTTGGTCCAGATAGCGACTAGTGAGGTGTCTCAAGAACACGGTGAAGCAAGCGAGCAGAGGAGTCTGTTTACTGCCGCCCTCACAGAAGATAAGATTCTGTGGCCAGAGCAGCTCAATTTTATGTGCCCCTCTAAAACTGACAATATAGTAAATAAAGAGGGACAATAAATTGTTTCAATTGACAGGAACTGTGAACTTTTCCCAATACTATTTCCACCATAAGCAAACACTTGAAGTCATGATGACAAATAACCAACAAGCTTGAACAAGCCAGTATTACCTCATAGTACTACTTCACAACTTACACACATATGATAATAATAATAAAATATGTCAATACAAAGATCATAACTATAAATTGTGTACATATAACTTGTAATTACATTTGATTGTGATTCCTGGTTCACTGTGTAGTTGAATCAGGATATCTATTATTGAAAGAATTAATACATATATTTTTAAACTTTAACACTTGACTCATTTAAGATAGTCTTATAGAGTGTTATATGTGTGTGAGTGTCACAGTGTTGTAAAGTGTTGTGGAATAAATTAAATTGTTTATCTGTCTGTTGTGACTTACACTTCATCATTATCATAACCCTAGACATTCAACGTAGTCATCACAATATTCCAGAATAATTCTGACTGAGGTATAAATGTGGTAGCATGTAAGGTCATCTGTAATACACCACACTATTAGATACAGATACCTTCACAGCTGATCTCAGTCAGTACACTAAGTCCCCTATAAATATTTATATCATCCCACTTTACCACATATATTGGGGTCTCGCTCCCGGGATATTGAACTTTCTCCTATTATATATATTGGGAATAATAAAAATTTAAAAGGTATCCTTGGGTGAAAATAAATAAGGTTGAGCTCTCAGTGCCTGTGGTTGTCCTTAGTTAATTAGTCATAGATAAAATTGTTTAGTTAAATATTTTATACATTTACCTGTTAGAAAATGGCGGACCTGGCCAAATTTCGATCTGCTGCTGTGAAGACTGCAAAAGAGTTAGGAATGGACGGGCAAGTTATGATTGCTTATGTCACTACTGAATGTGACAAATATATTGAACGTGAAGAAAGAAAATTTGAAGCCGAAAGAAGATTAGAATCTGAAAGATTAGAAAAAGAGGCTGAAAGAAAGTTAGAGGCTGAAAAAGAAATTAAGAGGCTGCAGATTGAGGCTGAGGCTAAGAAATTGGAGGCAGGAAGAGAAGACAAAAGATTGGCCGCAGAAAGGGAAGACAAGCGATTAGCTGCAGAAAGGGAAGACAAGCGATTAGCTGCAGAAAGGGAAGCAGAAGATAAAAGATTACAAAGGGAACATGAGTTACGACTAAGGGAGTTTGAGTTTCAAGGCCATGCTCCTGAAAATGGTGCCAGTCCCTTTACCTCCGATGCTAATGTTAGTCAGGGAGCCTCAACCTCAGCTATGAACTTTCATGTAGATCATTTTGTTGAGAAAGACGATGATATTGAGAGCTATCTAAATAGATATGAACTATTAGCTTCCACGTATGGGTTAGAGAGAGAAAGGTGGAGCTTAAAGTTATCACAAGGGCTTCGTGGGGCAGCTTATGAAGTTTTTGCCAAAATGAGCAGAGGTGATCAAGAAAATTATGACATGCTAAAGCAGGCTCTTTTGTTAAGATATGAAAAGAACGCAGAATTTTATAGGAAAAAATTTAGGAATGCTAAACTACTGTCAGGTGAAACCTATCACCAGTTCTCTGCACGGTTAGAGACATACTTGGAGAAATGGACTTCTCTGGGGAAAATCCAAGATCTTAAGGAAATGATCCTTATAGAACAACTAAGAGAGTCCATGGCTCCAGACCTGAGAAAGTTTCTCATGGAACAAGGTGCAGAGAGGCTGGGTGAGTTACTAAATGTTGCTGAAAGGTATCAGGCAGCTCAAGCAGAGGTATCAGGTAATAAGAAGAGGCAGGTAGACAATTATCAGGCACCACAAAACTTTAATGAATTTGATCATAGAGATCAAAACAAAGGTAAGCACCAGTTTGATAGGCCACGAAATTACTATAAAAATAAAACCCCCCAATTCAATGAAAGGAAATATGATAACAGGAAACCCTTCAGACAGGAAGGAAAATATTGTCAAATATGCAGGATGCATAATCATAATACTAGTGAATGTGGTAGGAAAGTTCCTCCATATCACGCGGCATGCATGATAACAGTGGACAAGGGGAAGAAGAAACTGACAGAGAATCATATAACTCTTCAACATCCCCCTTATGTGAAGAAGTGACATGTAATGGGGCCAAGGTTAGGTGCCTTTACGATTCAGGTTTAGAATATGACTCAGTTGTGAGTGCAACCCTAGTGCACCCTGAACAGTATACCACAGAGAAAGTGGAGATACAAGGGGCCGTAAAGGGAATATCCACCATGACACTTCCCGTAGCCGAGATCAATGTAGAGACAAGGTACGTGGAAGGAGTGATTAGAGCAGCCGTGTGTGACGACCCTAATTACCCGCTGGTGTTAGGAAGCAAATATGTTTTTCTAGGAAGCCCTGTAAAACCTGTGGTAATGGCCACGCTTCAGGCCAGGTCGACCCCTAGTAGAAAGGAGGAGGAACCACCATTAACCTTTTCTGATAAGCAGATGAGAAAGGCCCAGGCAAAAGATAAAACATTAAAACCTTGCTTTGGTAAATTGCCAACAAGCCATGCACACCCTAAGAAAGGACAATTTTATTTGAAAGAAGGACTGCTCTTCAGGAAAGCTAGAGCCGGATCCAAAGAACAGGGACAATTGGTATTACCAACCCCCTACAGGGAAAAAGTGATGGCACAAGCTCATGTTGTACCAGACGGTGGACACCAGAGAAATGGGACCACCCGTCAAAGGACATCGGAAAAATTCTATTGGCCCCAAGTAGCTGCTGATATTGCACAATTTGTGGGGGCCTGTAAAAAATGTAGCAAGGTACAGTCCCCAAGTTGGGAAAATCATAATCAGATGCCAGCCAAGCATTCTGAAACATATGGGCCTAACAATAACAAGGAAAATAACAATAATAAGGTTGACATAGAGGATAGGTATCCACCTTCCCCCCAACAGTGTTCACCAAAAATATTTAGATTCGCAACTCTGAGAAGGGCATCCAGAGAAAATAGAAACTCAGACCAGTCAACCCAGGAACAGTTTGAAGCCGCAGTTAGGGAGCTGGCTGACATTGACATTGAAGATGATCCGCCTAAGTTAAAACCGAAACAAATTGTTAACAGAAGAACAGTGGGCAGTGGACGAGTGAGCAATTCGGAAAATGCTCACAGCGCTTCACAATATGGCTATTAACTTAGCATTAAAAGGGCACTTGTGACATTGGTAGTCACCCGACCCCACACCGTCCAAGGGGAAGTAGTGTTCGGACCCTGGATGGAGATAACCCACACATCTTATAGCAATGCTAAGGGCGAATTGATTTCTGATGCAGAAACTCATTTCCCCACATATTATCTTAATTCACCAGATTGTCGGTAGGTGGAACTGTAGTTGGTGAATATGGCCTCCATTTGAGTGGCACATTATAGAACATTATAAATATATTATTAGAAGGGTGTTTCCACATTCAATCACGCCTGAGATCAGACCAATTGTTGGCTGTGAACATTTCGGAGGAGCAGAGTGTCTCCATTGTTGCCTTTTTGAATTGAGGATAGTCCGAGTGTTTATTAAGGCTGATCAGGAAATATTGGATCCCCTACACAACTCAGATATCACCCTATAGATCAACTCCTCATAACGTACAAATTGAGGAACATCTAATATTCTCGGGACATGTCGTTGAGCAGACTCAGCGAAGAGAAATGGTGAATATTGATTGCTAAGCAGTAGTAAGACAAGCCGCAACACTTGCAGCTGTACAGTAACATATCTGAAATGGATTCTTGGATGGCAGAGGTCTGGGGAAGATTTCGTCAGTAGTGCTTACTTTGAATTGACCCACCTGCATTAATCCATGATCATAATAAAATAAGAGAAACGTTGATGCAGATTTTCTAAGCCGCCATCCGTGCGATGAAAATCAAAGAAATCACCAGGCATAGACATAAATTTCTCTATGTGTATATAGAATTATAGACTGACGTATAACGTCTGTTTTAAGAGGGGAGAATTTGTCGTGAAACATTCTAAATCCACATATATAAATTAAAAGGTAAATGTAAAGCCTAACGAATTAATACAATAAAAGGAAAGAAGAATGGTAAAAGAACAGTGCTGTCACAATGACTGTACTCGAGATCCCCCTTTTTCTGCTTCGTCTGAGAATTGTAACGCTTTCGCGTTTGATAGTAAAGCCTATAGCAGCATACACGCCTTTCTAACAATAAAACGTGTACTGTATTTCTTAGAAAACCTTGAGATAGACACACTGCGTAATGACCTAGATTAATATTCCATTAATTTCATTTTATACATTACGTTAACATAAACGAAAGGACAGATGGACTTAGGATAGAAAGAGAGAGGGCTGAACGGAGGACGCATGCAACACTAACACGCAGTCGCGCGATATAAAATTAATGCCACCCCCAACGAGAAAGGCATGAAGCACTAACTTTTTTTTTCAGATGGACAGTGATAAAAAACACTACCAATACGAGAGTTAGGTTTAAAAACATGATTAATGCTTATTAGGAATCATGACATTCTACTAATTTATGTCTGAAATCCTGACATTAGTCTGACAGAACAGTCGAAAAGGCAGGACAGGTGGCGGTTCTAAACATAAAAAAATAAAAAATACACGACTATCCTAGAAAATGCATATTTTGAACGCAGCCACTTAGCTCCATTAAATTTACATATTTGGGTTCCTTAGGACTTGCTGACAAAGAATATGTTAAGTGTTACGCAAATAGTCTAGGAATTAACAAATTATAGCCATAATACTAGAGTGGTGCTGTCAGACAACACCAAATCAGAATCGCACAGTGGCATGTTTTGAAACCACCATTTTACGGGAAATAGGTCAACAAGTTAAATCCTATTTGATTGGATAGAAGTAAATGTAAGGCGAAACATGATTAGTCGGATTGCAAATACTATTTTTGGTTGTTAGGGGAAACGTAGGAATGGTAAATTTTTCGAAAGCTTTGTAAACATGGCCCTATTGGCTAGAACCGCTGATATAGTCAATTAGGAGCGTCTGTTCAGTGCCACATTTTAAAATAAACTTACTAAGAAACAGTGCGTTGAGATCCAGATTATATTTTTCTAAATAAAAGCCTGGGACAGAGGCAGATCGGAATTTGTGCCATAATTCATCGCCGGTCAACGTATTTGTTTATTATTTCCATGAATTGTGGTAAGATTGACATACTTGATATCTTTTTGATGAAAATTGAATGTGAATTGATAATTTATGTCTGTATATGTGTGTGGTTCAGTAGCAAACATGAGGCAAAGCCTAGATAGTGCTCCAACCTGAACAAAACTTGTCGGAGAGAAGTATAAATGCATGAGATCACCAAATAGTACACTGACACTTATCTTATTGACTAGAAGGAACTAATGCTGGAATTGCAGAAGCGTAGTAACCATTAAGAAGAAGAATACTGGTGTAAATTGTTTCAGATGAAGCTAGCAGTTGGCCTACCGCTCTGAACTCAGTGTTTGTTATGTATTGTGTTCAGTGTGGAAATAGAGTATAAATTAGTTCTGAAGTAGGAGGTACAACCTTCTTGTTTCAGGGACCGTGGTCATAACTTATTGAAGCAGCACCTGGTCTGAGTTTTGCTGAATCCAGAGGCTGATAGCATACCCTTGGTCCAGATAGCGACTAGTGAGGTGTCTCAAGAACACGGTGAAGCAAGCGAGCAGAGGAGTCTGTTTACTGCCGCCCTCACAGAAGATAAGATTCTGTGGCCAGAGCAGCTCAATTTTATGTGCCCCTCTAAAACTGACAATATAGTAAATAAAGAGGGACAATAAATTGTTTCAATTGACAGGAACTGTGAACTTTTCCCAATACTATTTCCACCATAAGCAAACACTTGAAGTCATGATGACAAATAACCAACAAGCTTGAACAAGCCAGTATTACCTCATAGTACTACCTCACAACTTACACACATATGATAATAATAATAAAATATGTCAATACAAAGATCATAACTATAAATTGTGTACATATAACTTGTAATTACATTTGATTGTGATTCCTGGTTCACTGTGTAGTTGAATCAGGATATCTATTATTGAAAGAATTAATACATATATTTTTAAACTTTAACACTTGACTCATTTAAGATAGTCTTATAGAGTGTTATATGTGTGTGAGTGTCACAGTGTTGTAAAGTGTTGTGGAATAAATTAAATTGTTTATCTGTCTGTTGTTGTTGTGACTTACACTTCATCATTATCATAACCCTAGACATTCAACGTAGTCATCACAATATTCCAGAATAATTCTGACTGAGGTATAAATGTGGTAGCAAGTAAGGTCATCTGTAATACACCACACTATTAGATACAGATACCTTCACAGCTGATCTCAGTCAGTACACTAAGTCCCCTATAAATATTTATATCATCCCACTTTACCACAGTTGTGACAAGATGTGATTTGAAAACCTTGAACGCTGATAGAGAAAACAACCAATACTGGAAGAATTAGCACGTAAACGGGATGGAAAAGTAATAATACCGGAGAGGAGTGAAGCCCAGAAAAAGAGAGCGAATATATTTCGTGTTAATCAAGCAGAATCCTGCACCAAACAGTCACATTGGCTTGTAGTTGTGGCAACTGTGGCAATTCGTCTTGCATGATGAGGTTGCCAGTCTCGTGCACAACCTCATATTAGTCGCTTTGTATGACATACATATGTCTCTCTATGGTTTGGACAAAATATGTTGAGACATCAACAGAAATACAGTATGAACGATCTAATTCAGAACTGCGAGCAAATAGAGCAATTTAAAACAGCACCAGTATTACTTGACTCTGACAATTCTACTGCTTTATGAAATTGCTTTTCTTATAAAGTAAAAGTTTAATTCCTCATTACTTTGGTTTGTGATAGACATTTTCTTATAACATGATTATTTATTTATCAAACAACTTGAGATTTCGCACAGGAACAAGCCACTGCATTATTTAACATTTATAAGATATGTTTTCTTATGTTTTCACTTTACGAGACGAATAACTCGAGTTATGAACCAGGCGGCGCCACCTCTAGTCTACACGGCTGTAAAAAGAGTAATTGATTCTGCTCAGAGTTAAGGCAGTGAAGAAGAAATATGGTCAGTCTAAAGTATAAAGCTAAGACCTCGTCTCAGTAAGCTGTCTACGAATCTGTTATATGAGCACACTTTTCTTTACAATTGAAAACATGAAGTGCCAACCTGATATATATTGTAAAATATATATGACATGTCAGGCAATGAAGGTTGATATCACAGACTAGACCATATTACCGAGCTAGCAGCAATATAAACGTGTTAGAGTGAAGAGATTCTTGTCAGTTTAACACATGTCATAGAAGACAGTGAACTATTACTGAAGTAAATTGATCTAGGTGAATGAGGCTGGCCATTGAATTATTGATCAAAGTTTGGAAGAGAATCAACAACAAAATTGTCTATCGGCGCTGAGGTCTAATAGTGGAGGGAGGGGGGGTGTAGACAACCCTTTACCTCATTTGCATTTAGCTCCCCGAGGAGAACATCATGTCAACAACCTAATGTCAAATCTTCCCGCTCGAGCCATTCATTTACGGTCATTCCATGTCATCTTTACTTTTTTCAAATCTGTCTATTGCTAGCTTCTCCATGTGCTATTCCTTCTACTCCCACCACTGTTACTCTGCAGTGCTACAACAATATCTGTCTATTGTTATCTTCTCCATGTGTTATTCCTTCTACTCCCACCACTGTTACGCTGCAATGCTACAACAATGACTGTCTATTGTTATCTTCTCCATGTGTTATTCCTTCTACTCCCACCACCGTTGCGCTGCAACGCTACAACAATGTCTGTCTATTTGTCACATATATATGTAAATAGTGCAACAGTGACCCGTCCACCTTTGCTTCCCCATCTAAGTTTTATAATTTTTGATACGCGAAACCACGAAATTCACTGACTGTAGACTCACCTTTGAAGCCACGCCTATTTTTTTCTGTTGACATGCGCTGACAAGGTTTACCTACGTTCAGACAGGCTAAAATAACAGTCAACGAGAGCCATGATTCGCTATCTCAATTATCACGCGAGCTGATTTGGCCATTATCACTGTTGAACAGACAGAAGCGCGCGGATAAATATAGGCGACTTCTTTGATCAGGGGAAACGTGGGCTGAGAGTTCCCGACGTACCTGTTTGATGTCCAACATTTCCGGGGACTTAAGCAAATGCAAAAGGGGCGATAATTATTTTTACTAACCACATGTGTTGGTCCGTGATCCCAGGGGACGTAATTATCTGATCTACAGCAGAGAGTCGAGATCAAAGACGGTCTGTGTGCTAGCTAATGTCCATGTTGTTGGTCGGCATCAATGAGCAGAAAATCTACATCTCGGGAGTCGAACGCATTGATTTTCCCGGATATGGCCGAAGGTGCGATTTCTCGCACCAGTTAGTGAAATAACAGCATTTCTGTATAAATACTCCGTCCTCCCAAAGTCAGTATCTAGTCGCTTCGGAATTTTGTGTAATTATCTAGCTCGCCATTCTAGAGCCATTGTAAAAAGTGGATTATTAGATTTCGTGGAGATATTTCATTTTTCTGATTTGCGGTAATATATATTAGCATTTAAGTGATTTAATGTGTTAAGTTCCTCATTATAATTCACTGGGATTTTCGATGTGTTAATTGACTAGCGTAGTAAATAACGCATAGCTAAATTTGTCCAGTGTAATGTAGATTTAATCACCCGCTCTTACCCAGAAAGAGATGCTTTAACTGACTATTAAATACACTAGGCGACTGACTATTGACGGAATATAAATTTACTTCTAATTCGTTACGTGTAATTGTGTAAGTGACTTGTGTAATATCATGTGGCGAAACAAATAGCTAGTAATGACAAACGATATTTGTAAAGTAGTCATAATTAAATTAACACTTAAATATTGTGCGCTGAGAGTTTTACCGGGGCGGGAGGGAAAAAGGCGCATATATTAAACCCAACCCGTAACAGGTGAGCGAAGCGTGATAAGATATGCTAAGACACGTGTGCTTTTAATTAAATTAAATGACGGAGTGGACAAGAGATCTTACCTAGCACTGATAGGATAGGATATTGATATTGTGATTAAATGTTTTGTTTTCTCCTAAATTTAGTACTGATCACAAACCAGCCTGCGAGCGGTCTAAATACCACCAGTAACAATTCTAAGTATTTATCGGGTCTTCGGTGTTGACCTGTGTGGTCCTCTTGCTTCATCCAGAGAGAGAGAGAGAGAGAGAGAGAGAGTCCAAACTTATAAACATTGAGAATTAATTATAACTGGAGATACCAAATACCCAGATTTTTCATTCAATTTTATCAGCCTGCTGTGGCCAAATATCTATACATAACATTGTTCCTGACTACTGACCACTGTGTTGTCAAGTGGATTTATGCAGAAAGAATACGTGGTTTTCATAATCGGCACTGAACCCCAGAGAGAGAAAAACCGATAGGAGATTCCTTCATCATCATTATTTTTTTCTAACAGTTTACCCACCAGATATTTCCTTTAACTATTGGAAGTACTAACTACTGTCCACTGTGAACACTAGATCGTGGTAAATATTTTGCTACCTGAACTATCTGACGTGACATTATCATATCCAATAATCACCACCAAAGTAAGCGTTCCCCATTAGGATAACTAATTATTCGTGGAGGAACTGGGGCTCACTTCGGAGAAGCACAACACCGGATTTTGTTACATGTACACTGATGGTTATGTTTAAGATGTTGTTAACCAACTAGTAGGTAAGCGAGATTGTATGTGGTCACAGATTGACAGAGTGCGAGGAAGAGGAGTGAATATTTCTGTTTGTATAATCCTTGTACCCACTTCTTTCTTTTGTTCGCTAATACTGTTATTTTACAGGATAGATTAACTAGGAACTCTGTTCTTTACTTTATCGTCTATTTCTATACCCTAGTGTTAATCTTTGACTTTTTTGGGGTTATTAACTTTCTTGAGGGATCTTTTCTCAACAAGAGGGTAGGACACTTATGGGGTTATTTTCATAATTCTGTAGCCTATGATTTTATTGATTTCTACATGTTTGATGTTGTGAGAGTTTAAATGATAATAAACTTAACAAAACTTAATTAATTGTGTTGGTCAGCTCAGCTCATACCCATACTCCAATTACCATAGTTTTTCACGTTTGTGCGTCTTGTTGTCACAAAATTGTGCGTGTATGTGTGTAATTAAACATATCTATATTATCTGTATGGAGAGTAGGATTGTCTGAAGCAAACTACAGTCGTAAAGATAGGCTGGATTAGAGTATCTTCTCAATCCAGTGACAGATTCTAACCTTAAACTATTCACTCGTGAAATCTATTTCTTATACCTTAATTCTCACTTATTTACCACTTTGGCTGTTCTACTCAGACGGTACCAAATAAATCTTAATACCTATCAAATTTACGACACTATTGTTATCTTCTCCATGTGTTATTCCTTCTACTCCCACCACCGTTGCGCTACAATGCTACAACAATGTCTGTTTATTGTTATCTTCTCCATGTGTTATTCCTTCTACTCCCACCACTGTTACGCTACAATGCTACAACAATGACTGTCTATTGTTATCTTCTCCATGTGTTATTCCTTCTACTCCCACCACTGTTACGCTACAATGCTACAACAATGTCTGTTTATTGTTATCTTCTCCATGTGTTATTCCTTCTACTCCCACCACTGTTACGCTACAATGCTACAACAATGACTGTCTATTGTTATCTTCTCCATGTGTTATTCCTTCTACTCCCACCACTGTTACGCTACAATGCTACAACAATGTCTGTTTATTGTTATCTTCTCCATGTGTTATTCCTTCTACTCCCACCACTGTTACGCTACAATGCTACAACAATGACTGTCTATTGTTATCTTCTCCATGTGTTATTCCTTCTACTCCCACCACTGTTACGCTACAATGCTACAACAATGTCTGTTTATTGTTATCTTCTCCATGTGTTATTCCTTCTACTCCCACCACTGTTACGCTACAATGCTACAACAATGACTGTCTATTGTTATCTTCTCCATGTGTTATTCCTTCTACTCCCACCACTGTTACGCTACAATGCTACAACAATGTCTGTTTATTGTTATCTTCTCCATGTGTTATTCCTTATACTTCCACCACCGTTACCCTGGAATTCTAGAATAATGACTAGCTTGTAATACTGTACTATTAAAAGGCTTTCTTGAACTGTGACCTATCCAACGTAGTGTCTATTTACCTTTGATTGCACTGACTCGTTCTTGCCATCATTCCACATTAGTCATCTTATTTATATCTTCTGTTCCACGCAAGCACACTTTTAATTAAGTCGGTGACTTTTTAAATATCGTGTTTATCTTAGTGTTTGAGAACTATGCAGTAGGACTGTTGTGACACCTTATTTGAAGATTCAAATTGTTATGTTCGACGCCATTTATATTGATAGATAAAAGGAATAAGCTGCTCTTGCCAGTTGTGTTCTTATTTTCATACCACTGTCTGTCCATCCAAATGTCTCTATATCGTTGCTCAGATAATGTGAGCTCACCCTAACGTAGGATTGTCTGCAAGAGGGGATTTGTGGTAATGTGACAGAGGAGAATATCTTCACCCATTTAGTTTAGGCAGCACGTAGTGCTGGTCAAAAATAGAATATTTACTAGTTGATTGTATCCGGGCCAACTAGCACAAGTTGCATAAGTTAGTTTAGTTTAAGGTGCTATAAATATGTATTGCCCTTCAACTAGAGTTCAGAGTATAGTTATTTGATTGTATTTAAAAAAATATATTTTCAAATTTCTAAGAAAGTAAAAAAAATATTGTATAAAACGTCTATTGAATATGCAAAGCGTTTTTGTTTTACTACTTTGCAAAAAACTATTTGGTAAATGTTAAGAAACAAAATAATGTATGCTGTGAATGTTATGATTGACTTTTAAAGAAAATTGTTTCCCTTTATTTTAAAAAAATTACTCCCCCTGAAGTAATAATACATATTTGACATTGCAACATGGAACAAAAGAGGAAATGATTTTGGTGGGTAATCGACAACACTCTGTGACGTCAAAGTTCTGTTGTGTAACGAACACAGCAAACAAATTTAATGTCCGTGAGTTTACAAGCTTGTGTTTTTTCATGTGTTAAATGAGAAAGCTCTAAATGGCGCTTATTTTGAAATGCAGAAAAATTAATGCAATAAATAACACTTGTTATAAATGCGTACACGCCTTCGAGATGTAAAGTTGCAGAAGATCCGTTAAGTCATCATCATCAGCTGCCATCTGCACACAGAAGGTCGGCTGCATTGGATTTCAAAAGTCTTCTGTCTCTTGCCTTCATGGTGCGCTTTGTTAGACTCTTTACTGCCCATCTCTTGATGTTATCTTCCTACTTATAGCGTTGTCATCCTCTTGTACGTTTGCATTCCATTATTTCTTCTATTATGATCTTTAACAAGGTGTTATGTCTTTTTTATTGACCAAACTAATTGAGCTGTCTAATTTTAAGCTCTTTCTTTAATTCTCTTTGCAGTCCTTTGTTATCTAGCGTCTCATTCTTCAGCATCTCCACATCTCAAAGTCCTCAATTCTTTCTTCCAATGGTTTGTTCAATCAATCAATCAATACCTTTTAGCTCCCAGAGGAGCGTATGCCTTCAACAAACACATGCCAAGTCTTCCTTTCCTGTGCCATCCGCTCAAGTTCTTTCAATGTTTTCCTCATCATTTTCACCACTGTTTCCAGTTCTCTTCTCCATGTGTTTTTGTTCTACGTCTGCCTCTTTGTCCCTGTGGATTCTAGAACAATGACTGCCTTGTAATGCTATCATCAGTTCTCCTTAGTGTGTGTCCTATCATCTCCAGCGTCTTCTTCTCAACTCTTGTTCCACTGGCACTTATCTGGTTCTTGTCATCAATTCCACATTTATGACTTTGTCATACCATTTCAGTCCTTCTATTCTACGCAAGGATCCCGTTGCACGCCCATTGAGGCATATTGGGAATATGTTGTCAGGCCCATATTTTCTTGACCATCGGCACACTAGGGGTGATATGGTCAGCATCACGACGACCGACTTAACCTTCCCAGAAGCGTGTTTAGCTTTTTGCCTCTCCCTTCTCTTTTTATCCTTCTGTCCATCTGTTCGTTCCTTTTGGTAACGCAGTATAATTAATGTTAGGATTAATTTAGGTCATTACGCAGGGCCATTCAATGTTTTTTCCAAGCAGCACACGTTTCATTGAAGAAAAATAATACAGTAAGCTTTTACTATCAACGTGAAAGCGTTACAATTTGCAGACGAAGCAGAAAACAAGGGGGATTTCGAGTACATTCTTTGTGACAGCACTGTCATTTTACCATTGCTCTTCTCTTTATTAATTTTATTTGTTAGGCTTCATATTTACCTAATAATTTATATATGTGGATTAGAATATTTCCACCCAGAGCCGTTTGCGGTTTTCCAATGCAATGAAAGCCCCTAGGAAGCCAGTGCACTAACTGTAGCTTTTTGGTTGTTGTTTTTGTTGCTTTCCATGTTTCAGAGCCATGTAATAGGAGTGACTTGACATTTGAGTTGAAGATTCTTATTTTCGTGTTGAACTTGATTTCTCTAGTTCTCCATATGTTTTCCAATGCAATGAAAGCCCCTCTTGTTTTTTGTATTCTTATTTTGATATCATTGTCTGTCCCTCCAACTATGTCTATATTACTTCCAAGATATGTGTACGATTCTACATCTTGTATTGGTGTTTCTTCAAGTTCAACTGTTGCGGGTCTTTATTATTGTAGTTATTGTTGGAGTAACGACTGATTACTCTGGCCAAGATTATTGTAGGGGTAGAAATGGTTGACCCCGCAAACAGCCAATAACGAACTGCATCAGTAAAGTCACACAAGGCGAAGTGGACAAAGTACACAATGTTTATTTTACGCTGAACGCTGCTCCACGTGCATCATCAAATAGGCCAATATATTATAGCATTACATATGCAGTCTTTGTAAAGTCTCTGCACCGTCGTAGCTCAAACACTGTCCTTTGATAGACTTCAAAGTTTTATTAATTCAGACTCACTTGATATACACAATCCATTCTCCCTTGTAAAATAGATCTAGTGACATCGCACAGAAGTATATTGATGCACTAGTGATGGTACATAATAGGGATATGACACAATATTATATAACTTTCATGAGCTCAGAGACATACATCCACTCGCCATAAGCCACACACATCGAAGTCCCTACAGACGATCTCTGACGTTTGCTAATCCAAACCTTTACGTCTGCTAATCTCCACCTCGAGGCAATGACGTCACTTCCTGTGTTACCAAGGACTACGTATAATAAACAAACGAGAAGCCTTGTCGAAACATCTAATGATATTGACACAAATGTTATGAATTGTACTCATAACATTACCCTTGTTATCATTTCTTGCATTTATTCTCATAATCTTTGCCTTTTCAATGTGTATTTTCAAGCCCACCTGTTGTGACCTCTCATGGAGAATTTTCATTTTCTCTTGCATCTGATTATGGTTATGGGACAGAAGAGACAATTCATCTGCAAAATCCAGATCATCAAATTGTTTAGTCTCATTCCACTGGATTCCATTTCTGTTGTGTGCTGTCGATGTTTTCATAACCCAATATATTCCTAGTAAGAAATGAAATGGAGACATCCCTGTCTCACTCCCGTTCTAATCCTAAACGATTCTATAAGTTGTCCTTCATGAAGAACTCTGCATGTCATGTCTTCATAGGTATTCTTTATTAAGTTAATGATTTTCATGAGAACTCCATAATGCCTCACAATTTCCAAAGTGATTCTCTGTCTACACTGTCAAATACCTTTTCATAGTCCACGAATCCGATGTATAGCGGTGAATTCCATTCCAGACTTCGTTCAACTATTATTCTCAATGTGGCTATCTGGTCTGTACAGGATCTGTTTTGTCGACAATCTGCTTGTTCATCTCTCAGTTGCTTGTTTATGGACTCTTTTAATCTCTCAAGGATGATTCTGTTTAATACTTTTCCTGGCACTGATAGTGACATTATTCCTCTATAATGTGTGCACTCTTGTAAATTGTCCTTCTTAGGCAACTTGACCAGATAACCTTCCTTCCATTCTGCTGGTATTTCTTCTCTCTCCCAGACTTTGCCAAGTAGTTTGTATCATATCTCTGTAGAGGTATCAATATATGTTTTGATGGCCTCTGCTGGAATTCCATCTGGACCAGCTGCTTTTCCATCTTTCAGAAGCGTTATGGCTTTCTTTATTTCTTCTCTACTTGGTCCTTCACAGCTGATTAGTAGCTTCTCTTGTGCTGGCTGGATGTCTGGGGGGACTAGTTGGAGCTGGTCTATTGAGAAGTTCCTCAAAATGTTCTGTCCATCTCTTCATTTGTTCTTGTATATTACTAAGCAATTTTCCATACCTATCTTTGATGAGGCCATTTGCTTGCTTATATTTCCCTGTTAGCTTCTTTGTGTTGTTGTACAGGTCCTTCATATTTTCTTTGGCTGCAGCTGCCTCTGCTTCCCTTGTGTCACTGATTGCCTCCCCTTAGCTCTGCAGTAGTCGTCAACCAGTGGCAAACACTCAAGAGTATATAATATGGGTCTTCCTTCGCACAAGATTACTCCTGGCCGAGTTGTAGATAGAAGGATAATGACGCTTCTATCTCAAAGGAATGTTCACAAGATGTTTTCAGAAATCAAGAACAATGCTGCATAGGGCAGAGCACTATTAACTTATATCTGATCTATCGCCTTTTGTGAAGAATTAAGCAATGGTTTTAGCCCGTTCAAGCCCCCAGCTGGTGTAAATCCAGCGAAATTATTTTATGTATTTTCTCTATAGATGTAAATATATGTCTAGATGTATATATATTAAATATTCTTGCTCATACGTTCGCTTTCATACTTATAATAACTGAATCAACTATGATTGTTTTGTTTTAAAATAACATGTAACAAATTTAATAATCAATTAGTATTAACAGGTTAAAATAGCGATGGAATGATGATGAATTTTAGATGTACATAAAATTTTCTTTACTGAGACTTGGTTTGAGGATTGATAAAAACAATTGTCCTTTTGCTGGTTCCTTTTAAAAGAACTTAGCTTGTATAAGTGAGTCCTGCAGCCGTGGTTTCGTCAATTCTTCTGTGATGAGGGCACTTCTTCACACAACTCGTCCAATGTAGGCGGTTAGTGTTGATTCCCTGCTTTTAACTCACAACTAGTGACGTTGAAACTTTAGTCTTGCAGCTTCGTACCACGAACAGTCTGATAGCTTCATTCCACGAACTTTAGACAAAATAAAAAGAACAAATGCCTCTGCTAAGTACATTTGTGGGCTGCAAGTTAACAGGCGCATTGTCTCGCTGTTCACCCACCAATGTTAACCTCTCTGAATTAAATTCTTGAGTATAACAGCGTAACTCAGGGACGATGATTAGAAATCACCAATATTCTTCTGGGTATTAAACTGGGAAACTATGTGCTTGGACAGCGCGAATACAATGATTTGTGCTTAACTACAAATATCAATTTATGTATCTCACAAAATGATACGATACAATTGATGCACATGGGAAGTAATCATCACTCATCACAGCTCCATTCGGAGTCTGTGGTCACATCTGCTGACGGTTTTCTGTACGACTAGCAAGAAACAATCACCAGCGCTTGATGTAGTGGTTTATGGACATACTATTTTTGTATGTTGAAGTTGCCAGCCTCATTTATAACCACTTAGCAAGAATAACATGTGAAATTCACATTTGTAAAATAAATGTTTACACTTAGCCCAAAGAAACGTTTGGGAACACAATCTCCTGGCACAGTTAGAATGGACACAGCAACTTAGGTTGATGCTTTCGAATCACTTGGTCTGGGAAATTTTAGTATTCCTCTTATGACGGATGATCTGATTTCTTAGGTATCCAGTCTTTGTATTTAAAAATGCGGGTTTACTTTTTTAAGTTTCAAAGTTGCCCAAATACTCTGTCTTGGTCCTTTAATTTTCCAGTCATTGTATTTAAAAATGCGGGTTTACTTTTTTCCCAAATACTTCGATCTGCCACTTATAATTTTGGAATTCTTAGTCCGATGTCTCTCTGGCTCCTGTGAGTTGCTAATTTGACGTAGCGATGCTGTCTGATTTGGGACTCAGATTTCGCTAGATTATATTTCCATTTCTCAGTTCATATCCCAGATTGTACTTCCGACGAATTTGCCAATGACAGTCAAAGTCTATTCCGGATCTCAAATTAAGCCAATGGTAAGCTCTTTAGAACTATATGGGTCGGGGTGTTAAATTATAATTTTCCCGAGTGTTTTTGTGGTGGATTTTGATGTTATGAAATGTTGTTGATATGTTTCCTTATTGTACTGAATGAGGCCAGCTGTGAAGGTCCCTGATGCTAACAAAATTAGGGTTGAGTTATCAGGGTACCTTGCTGCTACCACCTTATGGCCTCAAGCAGACTTATTCTTGACTAGTATTAATGATAGCTACGTCTAATGTCTAGGGATATGCACGTGTGGTGTGGTGGTACTTTAACAATAATACATATCTATACAAACAAGTATTACGGTCAATGATTAAAGGAAATAACACCTGGGATAAATTTGTACAATTAATAATTTTCTGTATGATTTATTTGGTCCTGAACCTAGTATTCTTCTGGTCAGGACTTTAAAAATAAAAAGAATTCAAGATATATACAAAATGTAAATTTTAGACCCAAAGGGACAAGTGTCCAAACAAATACTGTTAAACTATACTAATAGTGTTACTAAAATTTGTCTATTACTGGTTTCTAACACTGGATGGCGGTTTGGGATTCTATAATCACTCCCAGTCTCTTTAATATACAATGTCACTGTTAAGTTCTCTGGGGAAATAGTTTATTCTTGTTATACAGGGGTGTGCTGGTCTTAAAGCTGATGTAGAGTTAGGGTGCCAGATATTTTACTTATCTGGGCACACTTGAACAGTCTGTAAACTTGGTGTCACACTATTTTGCTATGATACTGGTCAAAAGTAACAGGGTAGACTCTGCAGGTCCCTGTCACTACTGTGCATGAAACGACTTCTCACTGCTTCTCATAGACATCTGGCACCGGACTAGTGCCAGATAAAAACCCTGTAACAATGAAATAATGTCTCCTTGTTGATATCTTACTTAAACTGTGTTTTATATATACAAAAGAGAATACGTAAGAAATAAAGAGCTGGGTCATATCTAATGGACCAATCCCGCCCATTCATTCCACAGTGTACCAGTGTTGTTCACATGTCTCTCCTACAAAGGCGGTACTGCATCTGCAATAATATTATTAATCTGTCTTTTCTGCCATACAATAGGATAGGTGAGCTGTGTCCCTCTGGTCACCTAAGAAAACCTTTTTATTTCACAAAACTTGTGCATTTACAAAACTGGCAATGTGTTATAGCCTAATTATACCTTCAGGCCCTGCCTAAATCAGCTTGGGACCTGATTACTTACAGTCATGATGGCAGCATCTCTCACTCACATTTTAAAACAAAATATATATGAATAATGTCGGTCTTACCAGAAATTCAATGAAAAAACACAGGTACGTTGAATAGCAGATTCCAGATATACTGCTGGCTGAACTGTGATGCCTATTACTTTAATATATATTTGCTTTAATAAGGCTAATCACTTTTTCACAGAAATACACAACGTCCTGCTCTAGGGACTATCTTCTACAAATGGCGTCAAACCTTTGAATGTACTCAATAATATGAAATGTTTTGACCAATGGGATCTACTACTAAGATTTTCCATTCAAATTTTTAAATCTAAGGTCCAATTTTGGTCCAATGTTAGTGTACTTCTGTCGGTCTGTCCGTCCGAACTTGGCATTTACCAAAAGTAAACTTGGTTTTGGCCTAACACTACCAAAAAACATATTCAGTTTGAGCCATCCCATAATTTTTTTCCCCCTTGTCTACCCTTTCTACATGTACCCTTTCTTGCCTTTTTCAAGGACGCGTCAAAAATGTTACCGTTAGTGCAAGTCCAAACGAGCATGTGTTGGTCTGTCTGTACGAACAAATATAGTCTTTTGTCCATAACTTTATTTCTATCTGTCGGATTTTTTATTCGAAAGCATATTACCCATCAGGACAAGACCAGCTCTAAGACTAGCTAACTTTTATGATCTTAAACCTATTAATAAAGAATTCAATATATTTTCCATTTTGGTGTTCGTTGTTTTCTAAGTCTCAACTACTTGAATGTTATAAAAATCATCGCAGATCTTCCTTTTTCCCGGCAGGAAGTAATTATGCGTGTGTGTATATATGATTCTACAGTGTGCCTGTTGTTAGAAAATGTATTGGACTTGGCAATTTATTTTTAAATTTTAAAGCTCGCGACATCGTTTTCGACACAAGCTAACGGCATCGTCTCGCACTGTCGGCCTGAGTAGCTAATTCAAATTTCTAACACTTGACAAGCCGGCAGCATGTGTCCGCTCTCTCAATCTTATGCGTTCGTGTGTTTTATTCTTTCTATCTTTCCTGGAATAACTAAGCTTGTCTTTTTTTCAAATTTTTATTGTTAACCCTTGACGGGCGCGTTATAAAGTCCAATACTACTAGCGCTGCAATAAGGCTTTAGACTACGTTCTATCCTACCTAAATCAATGCGTTTTCTGGCGCAGGGAAGAAGACGCGTTACAACTTTACTAATTCTATACATATTATTATGACTTTATTACATATAATTAATGATTTTATCGCTGTATCAATGTACTTCTTCACAGTTTTAAAATATAACGTTTTAAAATTCCAACGCGTGACCTCTATCTAATAAAGCAGTAATACTTCCGATTGTATCTTTATGCAAACTTACAAACAAATCTGTGAACTTATTTCCTGTCTAGATACTTTCTCCTTATATTGTCTCCCCAGACAGATTATCGGTCATATTGATACAAAAATGGTTCAGCGGAAATGATTATCTAAGTATCACCTGTGTTTTCGCACACCCCAGACGGCATTTTCAGACAGACAGACCGCGAACCCTGGTGGTATCTTGCCTGTTTGTCGCTGGTCCCCGAAATGAGTTACGTCAAAGTCGCTATTCCTCGTTACGTTTACTGTCTGCATCAAAGGCTAGACACATAAGTGATAAAAGTATTATCCGCTGACCTGTCTAATTAGCTTCGATAATACTACAGATCACCTGGTGAAACGTAAATACGCATGGGAGCAGCTGGCAAAAATGTAGGTGCATAAAATATGTCAAAGAATAGGACGATGAATGCAGAAAATGAAGATATAAAGTGATAATGCAGGAGATAACGAACGTGATGTAAAATGACATACACAAATATCGTTACACGTTGCCAATTCTTCAATATACTTCCTCTTGTCTCTTTTGATGTTTCTTCTTACTTCTTTGTTTGCTTCTATGTACACTTCATGAGCTTTGGAGCTTCTGGTTTTGCTTCTGTTTAAATCTGCTTTCTTGTTTTTCCTGTCTTCTATTTTACTAATGGTTCCTGTTGTTATCCATGCTTTGTGCTGATGTTCTCTTTTTCTCAGTACTTCTTCACATGTCTCGTTCCATACATCTTTTTGCTTGTTGCCAGCGGTCTTCCGTATCTGTTTCATCTTCCAGCTGTTGGAGTACTTGGTATTTGTTGGATACTGTGATTGAAAGTTTTTCTCTTATTTCCTGATTTCTTAGATATCCCACATTATATTGTTGTCTATAGCTATATGCTGTTGTAAATTTCTTGAGTTTTAATTTTGTTTTAGCCAACAAAAGATGGTGGTCTGATACCACATCTGCTCCTCTACATACATTTACATCATGCAATGATGACCTAAACTTCTTACTTATGCATATGTGATCAAACTGATTATCAGTTCTGTTGTCTGGTGATATCCATGTTGCTTTATGTATTCTTTTATGTGGAAATATGCTTCCTCCTATAGCTAGTTGATTTGAAGCATAAAAGTTAGCTAATAGTTCCCCATTCTCGTTCATCATACCTAATCCATGCTTTTCCATGATTTCTTCAAAGCCGATGTTGTCTGTTCCTATTTTCGCGTTTAGGTCCCCCATCATAATTGCGATGTCCTTTCTTTTCTTTATGTCCAAGACATGTTGTAGTCTGTTGTAAAGGTCTTCTTTCTCAGATTCTTCTTTATCATTTGTTGGTGCATAACATTGGATAATGTTTATATTTACTTTTTTTTGGGTTGATTTAAATCTTGCTGTTATAATTCGGGGTCCTATTGCTTCCCATTCTATAAGTGCCTTCTGTGCTTCCCTAGGTAGCATTATAGCCACCCCTTCACTGAGGTGGGATCTTTCCTCCTCATGTTCCGAGGACATCACCATTTCTCCTGTGATCAATCTCTTCCTCTCTATTCCTTTCCACCATGTCTCGCAGATACCCAGGATATCAATCCTGTTATTTGTCATTTCCGCTGCTACCTGTGCAGTTTCCCCTTGTTCACATAGAGTGCGAACATTCTAGGTGCCTATCCTGGAGATTTTCCTAGACAAAAAAAGGTTTTTCAGCAACCGAGACTCCTTTTGGCTTTCTCTAGTTTGTTTCATGCGCCTCCTTTCCAGAGGACATTCCTCTGTCTTGGGCGGCTGAGTTGATTTATATTCTGTATTTGACTTTGGATGTTTAGAAAATGGTTGGCGTTTATAAAAATAATTATTTTAGTCTTTGTTTTATTCTAAAGTGTCTGTTGTTGAATATGTAACAGGTAGTGTCGGAAATCAGAAAATTCGGTTGCAAACATTTTAATGGGGGAAATTAACGGACAAGTAAATTTGTAATCAGAGGGCAATAATCCATGTAACAAGGAGATGTGAATCAAGAGTAGTGTTTTACGTCCCTTGAGGTAAAGTGCCGAGTCACGTTTTTTGTTATGTTATTGCTAAACTGATTTGCCTACTTGATCGCATTTCTCGTGCAGTGAATGAAATAGTAAGTTGTGTTGAGACATAGTCTGTTCTAGAATGTTCGGGAATAGTCGTAGTAGTAAATCTTGGTTCAAAGTTAAATCAGTCAGATTTGAAATGTGATAACGGTAAGAGCTAGAGTGGGTTCTCTCCCAAGTGTTAAAGTTATTTTGAAGTGGCAAGCTCTATTGAGAGTTATCATCGGGCGATAAGCCAAAATGATCTTGGTTTCTTTCTGTGGTGACAGAAAATATGAAATATCGTCTAGATCAGTGCTCTTCAACCTTTTAATACTTAGCGCCCACTTTTGTAACTTCCGTGAGGGTAAAATTTCCTTTCCGCCCACTAATATTTAAATTGAGAAAAAAAAGTTACATACCCTACATAAAACAATACAATTAATTGAAATCACCTTTAATTTAACGAGATCCTTGAGCCTGATGCTGAGAAACTAAATGTTGGAAATCTAGTTCGACTTTCGTAAAGGAACAAGCGAAGGTCTCCTCTTTCAGTAATTTTCAGACAGTTTCTCTGTTTGGTGACAGTATGATTCATAGCACTAAAGCCTGATTCCACTAGATATACTTTTATCTGCAATGATAGTAATTTTTTCTTTTCACAAACATTCTCTCGCAAATTTGAGTTTGTATATTTTGAATGTTTTTAATACAGCATGTAATTATTCTGCCGCCCACCTGAAAGCTTAAATCGTCCACTAGTGGGCGGTACTGCCCAGGTTTAAGAGCACTGGTCTAGACCCTCAATCGCTTTGTACGCCACTAAGACCGTTAACTATATTTATTCTGTGGACAAGATTGCCAGTGTTGCCAGTACAAGAAAAAGTGTGTATTTTTCGAACGAACCAGGTACGTTGAACACTTGCGAGTCTATCACTAGAAGTGGAAAATAGTAGACAACCTGACAGACTAACAAGTAGTATATGAACTTGGGAAATCGTCAACCCTGGCGGTAGGCCAGTATATTCACTAAGATACGCCAAGTAAGACTACAGAAATTAAGCTGAAACAGAAGAAACATATAAGAACATTTTTGAAAAGACAACGTTTACGAATGAAAATTTTGATGGCAGCAAAAATAGTAACAACATTGGTTCTCAAGCTATGACCACCATGACCACTAGAGACAGTTAGAAATATGGAGACAACGAGAGTGAGAGAGAGAGAGAGAGAGAAAGAGAGAGAGAGTCAAATGAAATTATTACCTACTGAGATTTTGCTGTACAAGACTGCCAATCTTAGTGGAAGATTGGACATAGCATTTTTTCATCCCTTTGATTCTCTCACGTAAATAAAGTTCAACGTTATTTGCTACTGCTGTCCGAGTGGAGTTAATCATCGATATTTGAGATCGTCCATCACTTGTCAGTTGTGAACTGTTGTCGTTAAATTGAGAAAGAAGTCATCCTAACACCATCAAACATAAATGAGCTTACTACTGTTCAGGGTAGAGATACGAATCCACTGTACGATTAGAACGTGGTAGAAGTAGGGTATAGTAGATAACCATCACCAACGGCCACACGTATAACATATAATATCTATAGTGATTTATTTATTAATTTCTGTATTGCAGTTCTTTTTTAACAGTAGTTATTCGCTTTTTTTTAAAAATATTCAGTTACATAGTTTGTGAAGCAGTACTATTTGGTCATCCAGGTCTGCATTTAAACCGTTAGTATAATTTGTTTGGTTTTGCGAAGAATAGAAAAATTGACGTGATATGGTAAGATCACTAACGTGAAACTGTATGGCGGGGCTGTTTAATAAGTTGTTATGATGTACTCGTGTGACTGTCCACTAACACTAGTACGATTCTACTTCTATCAAGTTGGGAGTACTGGTTGACTACTAGAGATGTTGATAGTTGAATGAAGGATGACCCAGGTTCGTTCGTTCTTTTCTTGATGGTAAAGGTTATCTCAAAACGTGTCTGATAAAGTTCCAAAGTATCCAAAACTATACAACAGCAACAGTTTAACTTGAAGAAAGTAATTAACTTTCTGTAGTCCATTAAAACTTTTATTTAAACAGCAAAACATTTCCATGGCAATATTTACAGGATCATGGGTTTCATACAGCAAAGTTTCCCATTTGATTACCTCAATATTATCTGGGGTGAAAACGAAATCTGTTTCAATGATTAATTCTTTCTTTTCTGTTGATTTCGTAGTACTTATCAGTACTTTAATATTCCGTTGAGCCTCTTCTTCAATATATATATTTTCCAGCAACTTGGATATCTCGTTAACTTAACCGATGCCTGCGTTCATATACTAAGCTACTCTAGTTGAAAATAAGATGTAAAGAAGTTCTAAACGAGAGTGCAGTAAGTTCAAACTGCTACTTGGTATGAGATAAAATATTAGTATGTGTATCACAATACTTCATGTGGTGAGATCTTCACTCTATAAAAAAACTGCAGTTCTTGTCTTGAATATCGCAAAATGAACTTAGAGAAGGACCGAGTCACGATATCTGAAGGTGCGTACTTCCTCATGGTCGGGGCAACACTTGGATAAAATCGTGACTGCGCAAGTGGCTCTCTATCAGGAACTGATTCTACTCATTTTATGTGTATAATCCTATATTTTGGTTGAGCTCGAAAGTGGTGCGGGGACTCGCCAATTTCGATTGGTTACCTAAAATCGTAGGGATTTATTTCATTAGCTGCCTCCATTGACGACAATGCGTTGTCTTGGTAATATCGTTACCTACTTATCATACAATTTAACTAAGCTTATGTAAATGAGGTGACGTCAATCGTTGCCAAGCAGCTCCCGCCATAAGTAGCGTCTGGGCGGCCCACCTACGTCATCGACAGTTAGTTTCAGTTTCGATTATATTTGTAACCTGCATATACAGTGTTATGTGAGAAAAACGCCGTATTTGCTTTTCTCGTTCTAACTCTTTCTATATCAGCTAATGGTACTGCTAATGTTAGGGTGGGCCATCCGGTCACAACTGTTGACAAGAACCAAACAAATGCCAGTGAAACAAGATACGAGAAGAAGACGATGGACATGGATAGGACACACACACTGAGGAAACCATCATTACCAAGCAGTCCCTGTTCTCGAATCCTAAGGGAAGTTAACGAATCTAACAACTTTGAAAATATATGACACCTATATAGAGTAATGGGACAGTGTCATAATGCAGCACATTGTGACCACACTTAGCATTCTTAAAAGATAAAACGTCGGTTTATATGCCTGGTCCAGTTGGTTATTATTGTTCCACTCGTTAACAAAAATGGATACGCTTTCAGTTCCACGAAAAACACATTAACACAACAGACACTCGTCAACAATGATATGGCCCATGTTGTTATTGTTGTTGTTTAACTAGGGCTGCTGAGCTTCTCTTTCTTTTGAAACCAATACCAGTTTAACAAGTCCGTGTATTACTTACACTGTAGATCTAGGCTTTTCCTGTGGCTTTTCTGCCAATCCGAAACGTGTTGAGTTGAAATCATGAGCTCCAGTTTCTCCAGCTTGGCTTGCATTTAAAGGATCATTACATCTGTCCCCAAGCTAGGAGTAAGAAGCGCGTAGCATACTGTGCATTCCCCGCCATCCAAGGATGCTCTCCAACTATGCAGAGCTAGAATACTGCGCTCTGGTTCTGAGCTCTGCCAAGGAATTGTCACGTCCTGCCTAGAGCCACTTCTCAGCACCCCTGCCTATCACTGGGTCCATAGTGAGATTCTCTTGCATGCAGTCAACCAGGTCAAAGCCAAAGAATCCCGTCTGTAGCTCAAGTGACTTCTCCAAGCTTAGTGTGCAATGCTGGGTTCTCAATAAGTTTCACCACAGGGGAAATCCCTGGAAGTGTGTGGATAACTAGCCTCACAAACAGAAGTTCACTTCCACATACGTATATTGTAGCATTGTGCATAGTTGGTGGTCATATAAGGATGACTCCAGATATGCCTCCATGCATGTTTGACCCAGGTACCAAAAGCCTTGTCAGTTCTCAGAAAGTTAACACACTTGATCTTAGCGATAATAACGTATTAGATTGAACGGCAGACCAGGAATTGAACAACTAGCTTTTTCCTTGCGCTAACACAGTTTTGACCTTATTCATACAAACAATCGGCCAGACTGTAATTCCAAACCTTTCGGCAACGACAAATTTAGTTGTGGTTAATTTGGGCTATAACTAATTATCCGACACAAGCACGGGCTCACTTCTCCCCTCTCTAACTACATTATACCTCCAAGGAAACAAGATGACTTCCGTACAAACTGTTGCTGCAAACATAGATAGTCTTTCTGTTTTAGACCTGTCGTATAATGAATTCACAGAGATTAGCATACCAATCTTAATTTGCGGAACAACAAAATAGCTGAGATCAAAGAAGACGTTTCCACACAACCGTCTCGATTAGAAACACTAAAAAACACTACACTTGGACATCAACCCCATAGCAGTAATCTCACCAGCAGCGTTCAGAAATCTAGTATCGTTGATAATACAACGCTGATCTAAATTCCCATCGCTCTGACATCTTTGACTAGGGTAAAAACGGTGAATATGTATGATAATGAGTTACTATCTTGTCCACGTCCGAATCCTTCAGCGTTGATCGAATGCTATAATTCGTTAAGAGTTTATCAACTTAAGAGGTATTGGTAAGGATGGTACGTTAGTTAATGACTACTTAGAGCAGGTATATCCAAGCCTTTAATGTCGTGAGCTACATTGCCAGTTTTGGCAGGCCGCCGGGCCCTGACGTTAAATAAAATCGTTAATACATACACGTAACCATTATAAGACTGCAAAAGATCATTCTTACAAATTTAAAATCGGGATTAAAGAAGTATTTATTTGTATACTTTAACACAGTAATAAATTATAATATCAATTATTTTAATTTAGCTACCTAATTTCTATATCAAAAATTCACTTATAGATGTTAAATCTGATTAAACGTCTGATTAACTATACATGTGTATTTAATGAATGAGAGACCTAGCAGTGCCACTTTCAAAAGGTTACTGTTTGTTTGGTTTTTTTAATATCACCAAACAGTAGCATATTTTCACTGCGATTTTTGAAGTCTCTAAATATCTTGCGTTAAATACTTCGATATCATCACGTAGAGACCAGGATCTGGCCAGTGCTGCAGCAAAGACAGATATGTGTACATCTCAAACAAGGTTGTACTACAAACGTCACTCTCACTGCTTCTGTCTTTCCTCTATGCTAGTCAAAATGTGTGATGTGCATGCTTGTGATTATCATATTATGCTGACTGGACATCTCCGGGGTTGTTTCTTTGGTCACAAGACTATACTGCTCACACTGGCTACGTTATATGTCTAATGTTCATAACTCATAATACACATACCTGGCAGACACATGAATCTTCCAAATCTTGATCACAAGCTAGGATTACACTGTTGAACCTCTTACTTGTTCTGATCTCATCTCGATCACTCTCTTTAGTGTATACTTGGGGAACCACTGTTACTACAATGCATATGCACATGGGCCCAATTCCCCACTATCACACTCAAGAAAACTATCTGATATTCCTAGTGGTCCTTACTCTCTCAAGACCAAATATTCACTGCTTACCACACACTCTGAATTTTCCTGTCCCCCTTATCTCCCCCTGTAATTTGTGAAACCCGTGGTGACCACAACTCAACTAGAACCCATGCGATCACCTTATACTCTCCGACCCTGACAGTTCACAAAAAGGGGAACTATTTCATAAACTATTCGTCTACGTTTTTACTTCCCTTCTCCCTTTTTTATTCCCCCTGCTTAAACGCGCCTACACAGTTAATATTGGTGAAAAATGCAATGATACGAGATAATTTTATGGGACAAAGATTTCTGCAATAAGCTGATGAAACCATTGTGCTTGCTGTCGACAGGTGATTAAAGAATAGGAGATGGCAAATAATTTGTAAGTTAGCTGCTTGACAGTAGACAAATATAGTTTCACTAAATGTGAATGTAGAGTGTTATATGACAGCCAGGAGAAAGGATATTTATCTTAAATCTCCAATTCCCTTGTCACACTCATGTTTTTAAATGTCATTCACCCACTCCGTCCTCTCCAAGATACACCAAATGTCTTCAGTACGGAGAAAATGTCACGGTTAAGTGAAAGATGCAAGATTCATTCATTCATAACCCTCCTCTCCCAAAGGAGCATAGGCTTTCAACAAACACATGCCAAGTCCTCCTGTCACGTGCCATCATCTCAAGTTCTTTCCACGTTCTCCTCATCATTTTCACCTCTGTTTCCAGCTCTCTTCTCCGTGTGCTTCTTGGTCTACCTCTGCCTCTCTTGCCCTGGGGGTTCCAGAACAAGGACTGCCTTGTAATGCTATCAACAGGTTTCCTCAGTGTGTGTCCTATCCATCGCCATCGTCTTCTTCTCATCTCTTGTTCCACTGGCACTTGTCTAGTTCTTGTCCTCAGTTCCACGTTGGTAACCTTGTCATACATCCCTCTATTCTACGCAAGCACCCATTTATGAAACTCTGTAGCTTTTTGGTTGTTGTCTTTGTTGTTCTCCATGTCTCAGAGCCATACAATAGCACTGACTACACATTTGAGTTGAAGATTCTTGTTTTCGTGTTGGATCCGATTTCTCTTGATCTCCATATATTTCCCAATGCAATGAAAGCTCCTCTTACGTTTTTTGTATTCTTATTTTGATATCACTGTCTGTCCCTCCAACGTTGTCTATATTGCTGCCAAGATATTGTAACGAGAGGTTTCTTTAAGTTTAAGTTTATATGTACGTATTTTATAGTTGATGGTAGATGGATATCCAGGTGTATCAGATGATACCAGGATAGTATGCCAGTCAAGAGTTCTGGTCTTAAAAGTAATACCCCAGTCTTAAAAATAAGCACTGTTGTATGGATATCATAGAAACAGTCAGACAGTGAAAATCCTGGCCCAGATGGTAAGAATTAGTACCAGGATTTAAGGCGTCTCCTCCCTGTGACTTTCTTATGATTAATTAATTTCTAGGGGATAAATAAAATGAACATTTACTTTAAACGCAATTGTAAAAAGTGAATAAGTCCTCAGGTACAATTATAACCATTTAATATTTACATTAATCTTCTGTTTCTGCTATTTTGGAAATGAGCATTAAAATATACACAAAATATTCACACCATAAATGTTATTTATTAACTAATGTGTTGGTAGGAATTGTAGCCGGGGCAGGTGTTCCTTAGGACTGGAACGGCACCATATTACCTTCATGTGGCAGTGCCGGTATATGCAGTATTTTCAGTTTACTTTACAGAGAGCAGATGTTTAACTGGCCTAATCATCAGAGATTTAGATTTCTCTCTTAAATTTGTGTTACCAGGTTCGATTTTCTTCTCTTAGGTGTTGATGTAGCGAATTTAATTGAAATGGATAGATTTCTTATCTAGATCTCAAAACTGTAGTAATTCACCTTTTCAACAGCGTTCGATTTCATGCAAAACTTTTAATATCTTTCAGCATGAAACTTAAAATTTCAACAAAGTCTGGAATTCAGAACATTTTTACAATAATAAGTATAATAAAATTCTATCATCTCATCAGATGCTTTCATCGATGCAAAAATCCCTTTTTGCATCCTTGTCTCGTAGGCCTACTCAATTGTCAAATATGGCGAACCTTCTCATTCCACCGTGTTCCTTCTTTTAAGTTACAGTCTTATTTTAGGTTCGACGACATTTACCCATCTCCTCAGATTTGTCCTTGATTTCTTTATAATTGTCAAGTGCTTGCTGTGTGTACACATTGACAAATATGTATTACATACACAGGGAGCGACAAACATGGCTCGTTTTCACAGCAAATTGTTAATTCACTAAACTCGAACACGTAAATACGATATCCGACGACTTTATGTCACAAACTTGAGTATAACACAATAACACAGGCAGACTGCCGCTTTGGCCATAAATCATCACATAAGAAAAGCACAACGTATGATGTGCATAATTAGAACAGCATCTCATGGAACGAATTTCACAATGTCTTAAATATATTTCCTATTTTTCTTCAACCATTTCGCCTTCACTCTCCACGTAATCTCTCCTCGCTCCAATCTCTGTCTCGAATGACCTTTTTACCCATGACCCTTTTCACACCTGACCAGTCTTCTCCCCCACTTCGTTCACAACAACTCAGTCATGCCCGTGAACTCGACATTAGCGCTTACTGCTACTAATGCATTCATGCCCGCAAGCAAACTTAACATTCACTCACTTCAACTCACAACTTACATAAACATATCTAGTTCCCACCGGAGCATGAGTACTGACATTCATTCTATAAACCGTTCGTGACATCCACCCCTCCCTCTCCAAGTGAAAAACATAGTTTTTCACTGGATGGGTGGTAGATATCAGGAAACCAACCATCCAAAACCTCTGATTACATATGTGGGCAAAATCTATAGCATCAGTGTGAAAATATGCCATCTACAAATAATCAATAATAACATTCTGAAGAACACACAAAAATAAAAAAAATTACAGTAGAACCAAGTTGCTAGAAAAATACAACAGCAACCATATGGCAAAAATTATGCATCTCTAATTACACACAAAATTAAAGGTGATCTATTACATCAATTTCACCAAATTCTCCTATACCGGAGAATATCTGTTCTATAACCCTGTACTGGATACACAACATATGATAAGTACTTAGCTTATACAAAAATCATGCAGAATACAGTTGACACAATATTACTCATGTCCAAGTATCAAATACTACATAGAAATGGTGGTTAAAAAAGAAACACACCCATTTACTACAAGCAAGTGTTCATAATCTAGATAACGAATCTGCAAGAACATTTAATTTACCCTGAATAGGAAAAACAGTGAAGTTGTACTGTTGTAACAACAACGACCACCTTGTCAAACGGGAATTTGGTGATCTAGATGACTTAAGAAAAGTCAATGGACAATGGTCCGTTTCCAGCACAAAATGAGATCCTAACAAATACCTAGAGAGTTTGGAAACAGCCCAAATAATAGCTAAACACTCTCTCTCTATAGTGGCATATCGCGTTTCAGCCGGAAGCAACTTCCTGCTGACATACATGACAGGATGTAGAAACCCATCATGTTCTTGCATCAGACACGCACCAATGCCCACTGCAGAAGCATCAGTCCTCAGTACAAAAGGCTTAGCCAAGTCTGGCAGTAGAAGAATGGGCTCGCTGGAGAATACAGCTTTGATGTTCCTCAGTGCTCTATCACACTCTTCAGTCCAGACTACTCTGTTTGGCGTGCCCTTTTTAGTGAGTGATGTTAGAGCCGCCGACAATGAAGAGAACCTGGGGATAAATTTATGATAAAAATTTATCAGACCGAGTAAACTACGTACTTGTTTCTTTGTTTTTGGAGGTTGCAAATTCAAAATTCTTCCAACTGTCTGATCAACTTTTTTTAAAACACCCTGTCCTACCACATACCCCAGAAACGTTAACTCCTGAAACCCCACCTTAATCTTACTGGGTCTTGCTGTAAGGTGATGCACCCGAAGGCATGATAACAGTGACTTCAATCCCTCTACATGTTCATCCCACGTGTCATGAAACAAACAGATGTCATCAATATATGTGATAACATCCTTCTGTCCCCTCAAAAGCATTCTCATCATTCTCACAAAAGTTGCCAGGGCATTCACCAGTCCAAAGCACATATAATTAAACTGGAAAAGACCCTGAGGGGTACAAAATGCTGTAAGTGGCCTAGCGCCTTCTGCTAAGGGAATTTGCCAATACCCCCTCGATAAGTCTAGTTTGGTAAAATACTTTGCCCCCGCTATTTGGGATAGGAGGACCTCTTGGTTGGGCATAGGTTCCGCATCTATCACTGTGACACTATTCAAGCGGCGGAAGTCTATACATATCCGTAGGGATTTATCCTTCTTCCGCACGATGACCATGGGAAATGAGTATGATGATTCAGATGGGGAGATAACACCTAAGCGTAACATATCATTCACTTCTTTTTCAACAGCAGAAGTATAATGTAGTGGAATAGGATATGGTCTCACCCGGATGGGCTCTCCATAGGTCAGTTTAATATCATGCTCAACTAAATCAGTTCTTCCAGGAATATCTGTGAGCACATCTTGAAATTCGCACAGCAGTGACTTCACCTGTTTCCTCTGATGCTGTGGGAGAGATGTAGAGGTCTCTGCATCTCTCCATGACTCCGAGGCAACCAATGGCAATAGTGGGATCTGGAGATTGACCTCCTCTCCTTTCTCTCCATCTTCCTCGATGACTGCTGCACTAGCTACAGTAACTGTACTATCAAGAACAGCGTTCACGACTGGTTCCAGTTCAGTTGGACGTACTACATATGGTTTTAGCATATTAATATGGAAAATCTTCTCCTTCCCTCGGACTAATATCAGATAATCCACATCGGTAATCTGTTTCTTTACTTGAAATGGACCTTGCCAGTTCACTAGCAGGTGATTCTCCTTGGTAGGTAGCAACAACCATACCTCGCTGCCAGGACTGAGGGATACAAGTTTGCTATTCCTATTGGCGTATGCTCTATACCTTGCACCCGATGTCTGTAATGCCTCACGTGCTATCGAACACGATGTAATTATGCGTTCTCGCAAGTCAATGACATACTCATAACTTGACCTAACGCTATCATCAGCGTAATTCCCGGTCAGTAAGTCTCTCAAAATTTTCATTGGACCCCGAGGATTTGCGCCAAATACTAGCTCAAACGGTGAGAATCCTGTGCTCTCTTGTGGCATCTCCCTGTATGCAAACAAAACTCCCGGTAGGTATCTATCCCACAACTGTGGAAAATCTCCTGTAACCTTACCTAGCATTCTTTTCAGTGTTCCATTGAACCGCTCGCAGACCCCGTTGCTCTGAGGATGATACGGGGTGGTGAACACTTGGGCTATGTCTAACAGTTTAGATATGTGTTTCATCTCTTCTGAAATGAATTGCCGGCCCCTGTCAGACAAAATCTCTTCAGGAAATCCTAATCTGCTAAATAAGCTCATTAGAGCCTCTGCTATATCCTTTGATGTGATGGATTTCATTGGCAATGCTTCAGGCCACCTTGTACATAGATCAACCAATGTTAGAATAAATCTATACCCCCGATCAGACATAACTGGAAGGGGCCCAATAATGTCTATTGCAACCTTCTGAAAAGGGCGAAATGCCAAATCTGTTGCTACTAACGGTGCCTTGGGAGTCCTTCCTTTCTGGCTTGTCTTCTGACACACTTTACACGACTGACAGTAAACCTTCACATCCTTATTGTATCCACGCCAGTAAAACTGGGACAACACTCTACAGCGAGTTCTCGCAATACCCATGTGACCCGCAAAAGGGATGTCATGTGCTGTCCTTAACACTGTATTCTTCAGTTCCACTGGAATAACCACTTGTGTAATGACTGAATGTTGCTCTGCAAAGCATCTGATTAGAATGGAGTTCCTAACCTCAAACCAGTATCGAGCAGACTTGGTATGCCGTATGTTCTTGGACTCCGCCAACTGAAACAAAGGCAGAAGTGAAATGTCTTTCCTCTGCCTGTCTACAAAATCCGATGCTGTAATTCCAGCAACCGTAGGCACCCAAGGGATATTATTGGGTTGCGATATCATAATATTTGCATCCTCAGCCTTAGTCTGAGCCCTCGTCATTACTGCGTTAGCAACCAAATCATGCCCATTTTCCCACTCCTCAATATCCTGACTGGTGCAATCATGAACCCCATTAACATTTCCAATAATGAGATCAGCGATGGGAGAATCAAGGACGCATACTCGAACTCTACCCGACAAGAAAGGGGTGTCGATCTGCACAATCGCCAATGGATAGTACTCGACCTTACCACCAAATGTAATGCATTTTGCCATCTTTCCAATATAATAAGTATCCTTAATAAATGTCTTCCTAATGCCAATGGTCGTACATCCAGTGTCCCTCAAAACAGATACAGGTTTATTCTCCACAAAACCCTTATGTAAAGTTAAGGTTCCATTCCCATCAACTGATGAAAGGCAAGGCAAAGTATGGCCACATATTAAAATAGGCTTGCCATCAGGCTCGAACAATGGTCTGCACCCCTCACACTCCTCGCTATTAAATGTATCAAGTACAGTAGCTGAATTTGCATGCTCAGTGTTTTCCTTTGGGCTCTCCTTTCGACTGTTTCTTCTCTCATTACAATTGGGGCAGTTGGAATCCGTCTCTTGGCGCTTGTGAGGGCTTCTCTTTGGACTGCTATTATAATTTTTCTTTGGGCTGGCATATGGACTTCTTTGTGGGTTGAAGGGACACCTCTCTGGGTCCCTCCCACATTGATAAGATAGATGACGCCTTGAGCCACACTTATAACAACCCCTTCTACTGTAGCCTGACCCAAAAGAAGGGTACTGTCTCTTAGGAGAATATCTTCTGTCCCCGTTCCATCTTCTATTTCCACCATCTTTATCCGCATACCTGTCTAAGCTGCGGGCCCGAGGATGTATGTATGGCTTCTTTTCAGTTTTATCCTGAGCCACACAAGCTGGAAAGGTCTCAGCAGCTGTCTGCTTGTGAATCGGCTTCCCCGGGTGCGCATTGACATACTGCTGTCCTAGCTCTGACATAATATTTATATCTTTTGGCTTTCGCTCTTGTAGAAAAGCCACTAACTCTGGATTGCAAGAAGATAGAACCTTGTCCTGTAGCATAAGGTCGGTTAGCCCATCAAAATCCTTCACAATACCTGATAGTTCAGTCCATCTATTGAACAGCAATTTGATTTCCGCAATAAACTCACTAAAGTCATTGCTTGTTGTAGGAATAGCCTCCTTAAATCTTTCACGGTACCCTTGAGCAGTCAGTCTAAATCTTCGAAGAAGTGTCTCTTTCACTGTGTCATAATTCATGCGATCCTCTACTGGCAATGCAAAGACACATTGTAAACTTCTTCCGGTGAGCAGATTATTGAGCAGACTTGGCCAATCTTCTTTCTTAACCTTCCAAGATACTGCTTCTTGTTGAAACCTTTCTAGATACACGTCCATCATATCGACGCCCTCAACAAAGGATGGGAGTCGCAGCTTGAAAGGACGAGTAGACTCCTTAGTAGCTGGTCTAGAACTGGCAGCCTCAAGTTCCAGTTTCTTCAAAGTAATTTCTTTATCCGCTTGAATTTCAGCTTTCCTTGTCTCTTCCTTCTTTGCTTCTCTTTCAGCCTCAATTTCAGCTTTCTTTGTTTCTTCTTTCTTTGCTTCTCTTTCAGCCTCAATTTCAGCTTTCCTTGTTTCTTCTTCTTTCTTTCTTTCAGCCTTTCAATTTCTAACTTCTAACTTCCTAAGATCTCTTTCCTCATTGCGTTCCCTCCGTTCCTCAGAATCCACAAAATTTGTCTTGGCCCATAATTCAAGTTCATCCCCTGATTTACCAAGTGCCTGTCCCTTGGTGATAAAATCCAAGAGGCTAGTCATTCTGCAATATTTATCAACTATGATAACTCTGAAAAAATGATGCAGCCAAAAAACAATTCAGGAGAGAAGAAAAAAAATGTATACCACCTGATATGTCAAATGGTGTCTGGAAAACTATAATGGATACCCCTTCACCTATGAAGAACGTCTGTCATACACAACAGATTTTGAACAACTCTTCACACTGGGTCTACACACTGGGTTAATCTCTTGTATCAGTCTGTAGGCATTACAAACTGTAATAGACCAAAATAAAATGTGTCTGCTTATGTTAACACAAATGGTATGATGATGATTGAAATGATAATCACAGAACACACGACACTACAACAACTGATAGGCCGGTGGAGAGGAAGTTATAGACCAAGAAAGTAAGAATAGACCTTATATTTACACCCAAACCTATCGAACGAACAAAAACAGGATATCGTAAAATAACTTATATACACGAATAGCAGAGCAAAGGACTGAGAATCGCAACAGAAAAACACCACGAAAGAAAGACTATTATACAAGACAATAAGTAAACAAACTAAACGCAAACAACTAACACCAACAATTGTTCCACAAATTACACGAGGCTTCACAACTCCCCAAGTCTTAGACAGATTGGGTTCCCTACAGCGTAATTAGTCTCACAAAACTTATTAAAGACGACACAAGGCAAATTTCTTCAATGAAGAAAGATAGATTGTGCTCACCACTCAAAATCCCCCTTATACAGAAATCAAAATTAAATACTACCACATAATATGAACAAAACAAAAACAAAACACTGGACAGTGAAGTAACCCAAGAGCTCTACTCGTGCACCCTGCAGCACGGGCAAACAGGAATGAATATATGAATACTTAACTAATAAGAAGAGCTAATATAAAAATAACATAAGTTTCGAGTACACTGTAGAAGTGCTAGACAGAAGGAAGTCTAGATATGACGTAGCAAAATTGTTGTCCTAAAAGGAACTAATATCAAAATAAACTAAGTTTAGTACACTTTTAAATATAACAGATCATAGGGTTCAAATATAACGTTAATTAATCTGCAAAAATGCTATTGAAGAAAGAATGGAGAGAAAAAAAACAACACCAAAAAACCAACTATCAGTTCCGGGCAATAACCTTATTAAGGAAAAAATAAATAAACAAATTAATTAATTAAAAGAAGTATAGCCTATATATATTTAAAAAAATATACAGACGCACAAGTCAAGTAAACAGAAGACTTGAAATTTACAAAATTAATAATAAACTTAACAATTTCCTGTGTCCGCAGCTCCACTTGAGATAGGCGCCGGCTTGGAGTCCCGGTGTTACAGCTCAATGATGGATACCACACACAACACGCATCACGTCGTAACACAGCACAGTCAAATATTAAAATCAGCTCCTAGGTGCACATCAGCTCTCAGTACGGTGAACCGGATCTTCTTCACTACTGGTCCAAAGGGTAGCAAAGGAAAATGTCTCTCTCGCTGCTTACACCATCTCCAGGCAAGATGTTACGATTTCAGCCGATCACCCGCAAAACAATGGCCTTGTTATTCCATCACAAGACCCAGCAGACGATTTTTCGTGTCAACAGTTATGCCGAACTACACAGCACAGATAAATTGACGACAGATCAGCACACTCATTACGGGGCGAAATAACACAATATCAGTGCGCCGAGGTAAACAAGACTGATTACCGCCTTTTCATTCTTCGTGCTACTTTCCAAAATAACACTGTCGATTTCGTCAAAACTGTCCCTTCGCCTCTCCGCCAGTGATTAAACTATTCTTCGCTCTTAAATATTCAGTCCTTCTGCAGCTATACCATTGCTGACTATCACTGAAATGAAAACTTCAGTTTTGCACATTAAGTTCTTGTGACCTGATTCAAACAAATAGGCCTAGTTCTCTGTTCCGCTTGATGTAATTTTGCAACAACAATTCATGAGACGGCGAAATTGTCAGAAATTCTGCAGAAAATTAGGGGTGGGTCCTCTCTTCCATTTACGAGTCCCCCAAAATTGTCAAGTGCTTGCTGTGTGTACACATTGACAAATATGTATTACATACACAGGGAGCGACAAACATGGCTCGTTTTCACAGCAAATTGTTAATTCACTAAACTCGAACACGTAAATACGATATCCGACGACTTTATGTCACAAACTTGAGTATAACACAATAACACAGGCAGACTGCCGCTTTGGCCATAAATCATCACATAAGAAAAGCACAACGTATGATGTGCATAATTAGAACAGCATCTCATGGAACGAATTTCCCAATGTCTTAAATATATTTCCTATTTTTCTTCAACCATTTCGCCTTCACTCTCCACGTAATCTCTCCTCGCTCCAATCTCTGTCTCGAATGACCTTTTTACCCATGACCCTTTTCACACCTGACCAGTCTTCTCCCCCACTTCGTTCACAACAACTCAGTCATGCCCGTGAACTCGACATTAGCGCTTACTGCTACTAATGCATTCATGCCCGCAAGCAAACTTAACATTCACTCACTTCAACTCACAACTTACATAAACATATCTAGTTCCCACCGGAGCATGAGTACTGACATTCATTCTATAAACCGTTCGTGACAATAATCATAAGCATTCCTTGAGTTAAATGCTTTCCAACACAAGAATATTTTCTACTCTACATGGTTTGAGGTGTAAGACTATTTTTTGCAAATTGACTCAAATCCTCGAACCTAGTTCTGCTGCGACTAGGGTTGGGAGCTCTATTCAAAATACATATTTAACGATTGTCACTACTTACGCCAGTAAGAAAATTATAACCACTCAATGTCCTGAAATACACATTTTATAAGAAATGTTGAAATTTGATTCTCTCAAACTAAGAAATATGTAGAGCTGGACCAGATACGACCTCTTGAGTTGCGCTCTTTCATTCTACTGCCAAAATGGCGTCGTTGTTCCACTTTCCCCGGGGTAAATCTGAGCTATCCGATTGGTCAGGGGAAATCACCCAATTATTAGAAATGGCGTGTAGAAGCGACTCTACCCTAAATATGTGACACTATTTATTATTTTCTGTTTCTCATAAAATATAAAATTATGGGGTGGTCTGTGCTTCCTCTGTCTTGTAAGAATGTAGTCTGTTTCCAAAGGAACAACTATGTACACGGCCACATATAGATCCCGGGGCTCCGCAAATGTATCCCGTAGGGAGACATTTGAGTACTATCAATAACAAAAATCCATCCCCAAAAATTTCTAAGTTCAAAAAAAATTTTCATAAAAATTTAAAGTTCAAAAATTTTTCTAAGTCCAAAAATATTTCCAAAAAATTTAATCTAATTCCTATACTGGGGTCCTATGTCTATATGAGGTCGTCTGCTATGTAAAAAAAACTAGTAGTGGACATCAACTTCAAAAAGTGTAACTTATTCATCACATCATAATATTTTTCACCAAATTTACAAATTGGCAACACTGCCCAACAAAATCTGCAAAACACTCATAAGGTCATCACTAAAAAAAATGTGACGAGTGGCAACACTGGGGAATGAACAATAAACTATCTTATTTGCAGAACTTGGCTGCATTATCATAATCTATTACATTTCATTCAAAAATATAGTTGATTACATTCTCTTGGATGTGGTAGGGGTGTTATCTCTTTTCTGTACTGTTATTTGCACCATATTAAAAGCCTGCAAGTACTAAAAAAAATCTTCTTTTTTTTTTCTGGCGTACTTATTTATTCTATTTCCCAAGTACTCTGCAATATCCTTAGTAATGTCCAGGATTTCCAATTCCTATGGTAATGGCAATCCACTTTCATAAAATAGCCAATGTTCTCATGGGTACTCATCATGTTCTCTTTTTTTTTCAGTGAATGAGCCACTTGCTCATTATTACATGTAGAAAACATCTCTAGACATAATATGCATATTTATCAGACGATAATACGACCAGCATCATTTTTATAAGTAATCATTTTTCACAATAAAAGCATTGAAACCTCATGGCTTATCCTTATTTATCTATCTGAATGTTTCTGGTTATTGACATTTTCCAAATGGTAAGTGTATAAATTCGTTCTAAGTCCGTCACTGTAGAAAAAATGTTCTATTTTACATTCCTTTTTTTTTTTTCTAAACTATGTGATGTTTGTCTCTAATATCCGTACGTCTGGTGGTGATCCTGTCCATTAGTCAGTTATTTCTAATCATTCCTTCTTTTCTGTCAATACAGTATTTTTTTTTTTGTGAACTCTTCCCTAGAAATATTATTCTATATATATATATTTATTCTTCAAAGATCTTCTTTGACTTACCATACATCAATTTTCAAACATCAAATTATTCAGCAACCAACAGACGAATGTGTTACTATCATATTATGAAATATAAGGGAAAAGGAAAAAAATATAGTTTCCAAATCATCATGAATTTTCTACATTGGGTTCCGTATTACTTTATTTTCTCTTTTAAGACAACTGCTTATACTCTTGACAATATGTATCCATGTTGTCACTCTCGAGGCATCCTTGTATACAATTTTATATTTGTCTCCTTTTTTTTTTTTTCATAACACCAATGTATCATTTATGGTGTTCCAATATCATTGTATCTATTCTAGTCCTCCTGTTATCTTGAGAATTCATCCTTAGTAACTCCCTATGTACCTTATCTAGCAATACCTTTATGCAAAACACATCAAACAATTATTTATGGAACTATCAACTGAGATGTAAGAACTTTTGACAATATGAGATGAAAAAAAAAATTTTGGGGTCATCACTCAAAAAAAAATGTGACATAGAAAGGAGAAAATAATCAATTGATCGTGAGGAATCTACAATATTCTCGTAAGACAAAGTTCCTGGCACTCTGACTACTATTTATCCATATTATTTCTGGTTATCCTTGCATACAGTGTACCATTTCCATTTTCTTTATAAGTCCAATTCCTCGCTCATGGTGCTCCAATATTTAAAATGTGGATCCTTCCTATTCCTCTTATTCTGTACTGGAAATATATCCTTATTAATTGTCCATGTACTATATTTGCGAATATTTATCATCAATATATCAACTAATCATTTATAGAACTATTAACATAAATGTCTAGACTTTACTAAAACATGAACAAAAACATGTCTTTTTACATATGTGCAAAATTTCGACACCAACTCTGCCTTCGCTGGTCGAGGGTTAGTCAGAGTTATGTGGTGCCTGTAACATCCGCTGACTACAGCCAGATGGGTGACTTATGGTACTTATAATTCAACAATCTCATCCGTCAGTTATCTTAAAGATGTTGTAACAGTGGAGTGAAGAAAATCTTACTATAGAGAGTCAAGGTTGGGATATGGAATCTCTTTAGGAGAATGTTTAAAATTCTTGACAGTACTAATATACATCTGGGTCTAAAATAATAATGTACATTTGAAAATAAATAATCCTGTGGAGAAAAATAGCATAACCTACAATACTAGTTTTGGGTATGAATTATGTGCTGTTAAGAGATGTCATAGTAGGAACAGTATGATTGATCAAGGTGGCAGATATCAAGGAGTTTAGCATAATATAGATCAAAGAAATATTAGTATGAGGTAAGAAAAAAAACTACTGGTGTAAAGTGTCTGCATGAAAATGCTGGTGAATGGAGCGTGGAATATGATCAGTTACAAAAGTGGAGATGAATGTTACAACAGAATAGTGTGACACATGTGTTATAGGTAAAGTTGTGTAGCATTCTAAATATTAAGAAAATGTATGTAACTAAATAAGGGTGTCTGTAAACTCGTAACACCGTGTGTTATCAATTGTTTTAACATTTTTATTTCACAATTATGCTATCTAAAGAAAATCCTCCGTGTGCTGGTCTTGATTTCTTTCTGGGCATCAGTATTCTAAGGCTGGAAAAAATAACTTTCTCAGTGAGGCTTTGACATCTTAGTCTGTAAGCAAGTCATTTGAACTGTCAAAAACTGAAAATAGAGTACATGGGGAGAGTTAGTACATTGTTTAAAAAGGTTTGTTCACATATGCGTTGACCGTGTTCGGATTTGCGAAACATATAAAACACCTGGGCGTGTTTTTCAGAACAGCTTCGCTAGTTCCTTCACCATCTCTAACCTTGCAATGTCCCGACTGCTTAGGCGAGCATCATACTGAGTAGCAGTGGTGACGGGTGTGATAGGCGACGACACTGCATTTGCTGATTGTTGGGACACTGAGGACATTGACGAATGCGGTGATGGCTTAACATCATTTGATTGCGGTGATGGTTTTACTGTAGTTAGGGTTTGTATGGCTGGAACATCTGTTGGTTTTGAGGCAGGTATATGTTTCGCCTTGATTTTTCTTCTGACCTGGTTGTGCTGAACGTTAGCACTGGTTACAATGGGCACAGTAATTTGCACACTGTTGTTTTTGACTAGTTGAGATGAGGCTAACACTTCTCGGCTTGGTTTTGGAACATGATTGCGTTTCTTCAGAATCTTTCGTCTGATATAGTTGTGCTGTATACGCGGAATTTTGTTGCTAGGGATTGAGTCATCAGATTCTGTTTTATAGGCGCGTTTGACGCTGGAGCTGACTGGTACAAATAATGTACTATCCGCATCACTGGTTTCAATGGAACTAGCTGTATCAATGTCTGTTTCTTGTTGGTATAATTCTACCATTTTTCTGTCATTATGTTCGTTGGGGTCTGACAAAGCTGTGCTGGGGTTGACACTGTCTTCTCTCATGTCTTGTTCTGTTTCGTCTCCATAAAGATCGCTGGTATATGGTTCAACAATCTGCTTGGGTATAGTTTCTTCAGGATCTGATTGTTTTGAACGAGCAATCTTGTTCTTGTGGTATAGCAGTGTTTGGTTTTCACTAGTGTTAAAACTAGAACTGCCTGAACTGGGGGTGTGATAGGTATCAGCTGACGATTTATCACTGCGGGAGTAAGTTTGAGTGTGGATATAAGGTGTTTTTCGTGTTGTCATCGTGTGACGTCTGTGGCATGATTTCTTCATTTCTAATGCGCAGGTCTCTGTCTTGTAGTCTATTACGTAATTCAAGTGGTGGGATATCTTCTTCGCTTTCGGACGAGTCTCGTTGTTGTCTTGCTCGATGTATTTCATCTGTGGGTGGTCTGGGTATGTGGTCGTCTTGGTAAAATTCAGAGTCTGTCGTCTCTGACTCTGATATGTCAGACGAATCTGTGCTGGATGGATTATAATTTAGGGTGGCTTTTCTGACTGGTCTTGTATTTGTCGTCAGAGGCGGAATGGGCCGGTGATTATCAATTTTTATTTGTTTTACGTGAGCTTTTGTTTGGTGTTGTTTCTCTTCATTCCAAATAATGAAGTTTACAGGCGTAGTTTGTTTCATGATTTTGTAGCCATCTAACCATCGGTCATCGAATTTTGAACTGGGTACATGTTTCTTGTAGTATACTCTGTCTCCTATTTTGTACGTTGGTAGCTTGGCTGATTTATCATGTTGTTTCTGTTTCTTGTGAAATGCCTTCTGCGTATTTCGTTGTGTAATCTGGTGAGCTTTATACTTTTCTTGAAGGATTATTTCGATGGGGTCTTCTCCCATGTATTTTCTTTGTGGGCGAAGTAGGTTGTCTAACGGAAAGTTTGGTTCTCTTCCGTATAGCATGAGAAAGGGTGACATTCCTGTGGTATCGTTCACGTTTACTCGGATGGCTTCAAGAGCTTGGTTAATGTATAGGTCCCAGTATTGGTGGTTCCCCTTGATATATTTGCTAATAATATCATGTAGGGTGGCGTGCGTGCGTTCATTTCTGCCATTTGCATTTGGGCAATAATAAGTGGTTGTAGTATGCTCAATATTCAGCTGGTGTAAGGTGGCTTTAAATGGGTTACCTATAAACTGTTTACCGTTGTCTGAAATGATTCGTTTTGGACAGCCATGCCTGGGAATGAATTCTTGTAAAAAAATTTGCGTGATGGACTGCGATGTGGCATCACTGAGTGGGTAACTTTCTGGCCAAACAGAGTATTGGTCAACTATGTGCAGGAGGTATTTGTTGCCTGATTGGGTGAGTGGGTAAGGACCTGATAAGTCAATGCTCACTGTTTGCATGGGGTAATGGGAAGGTTGCATTTCTTGAAGGGGAATTAAATGTGGCTTCATGTTTCTCAATTTACATGTTCTACAGGTGGCTACATATTCTGTAATGTCCTTGTAGAAAGTTTGCCAATAATACCTTTTCTTTATGACATCAATTGTTTTGTCTCTTCCCATGTGCCCGTTGTTATCATGAAACTGTAGCAATACTTCTGGGACTAGATGTGCTGGAATGACTTTTCTTAGTGTCCCTTCTTGTTTCTGATCAATATAGTATAGAATTCCATCCGTTGGGTGTACTGTAAAATCTTTACTTTTTGTTGGGTTTTCTTTCACGTATGTGAGCAGCTTGACAATTTCTGCATCTTTCGCTTGTTCTACTCTCATGTCAAACATATCTTGGCTTTCTTCTTCTACTTGAGTGGCGGAATCTGAGGTACTTCTTCGACTTGATGAAGTAATTTCATTAATTTCTTTAGCATTATCGTCAATCTCTGAGGATGTGCCATCATTTTTGACTCTATTTGTTTTCACTTCAGTTTCATCGTCATATTTAATCCTGGATAAGAGGTCTGCACAGGTGTTCATTTCGCCTGGGATATGTTCGATAGTGGTGTCGTAGGACTGTAAATTCATTGCCCATGTCTGTAACTTCTTTGGCTGTTCTTGTGTTTTGGTGAGCCAGTTAACCAAAGGTTGATGATCAGTTCTTATAATGAGTTTAGTTCCTCTGACGTAAAAGTCAAACTTTTGTACTGCATAGTGAATAGCATATGCTTCTTTCTCAGTGGTGGTCCACCGTTTTTGTGACTTTGACAATGCGTGGGATAGGAATGCAATGGGTTTCTCATTTGGAATGTTTGGTAGGATGGGTGTTTCATCTTCTAGTACAGGTTGGACCAAGCAAGCACCAATTGCGTTATCTGAGGCATCGGCGTATAGTATCATGGGCTGAGAAATATCTGGATGTCCAAGCAGTGGGATGGTGGTTAGGGCATTTTTTAGATACTCAAAGGATCTCTGGCAGTCTTCTGTCCATTTGAAGCGTGCATACTTGCGGGTAAGGGCTATCAAAGGCTCTGCTGCTCTGGAGAAATTGATGATGTGGCGCCTATAGTACCCTATTGTACCAATAAATGAGCGTGTTTGTCTCACCGTCTTGGGGCTAGGCATTTCTCTTATGGCTTTGACTTTATCTTCATCAGGTCTGACGCCATGTCTATTGATGACAAAGCCTAAATATTTTGTTTCTGTCTTTAGAAACTCACACTTCGACAGTTTTAACTTTATTTGGTGATGCCCGAGTCTATCAAACACTGTTTCAACCTTGCGGAGGTGGTCTTCCATCGTGCCTGCGGTATGTATCAGGATATCGTCTATGTATGCCAGGGCAAATGGATGTAGACCCTTTAACACTTCATCCATGAGTGACATATATGTTGCTGGAGATCCTTTTAGACCAAATGGCATAACATTCTAAAAAAAGCTTCCCATATGTGAACAGAATGTGGATTTCTGTTTTGCCTCAGGTGTCGTGGGAATGCACCAAAAGCCTGATCTTGCATCAAGTGTGGTAAAGTATGTAGACTTTCCTAACGTTGCAAGTAGATCGTCTATCCTGGGGAGGGGGTAGGAAATGACTTTTGTGATTTTGTTAAGGGCACGGTAGTCGCAGCAAAAGCGACTGGAGCCGTCTTTCTTTGTTACGATCACTATGGGTGAGGACCATTGGGAACGGGATCTTTCGATGATTCCTGCCTGTAGCATTTCATTTATAGACCTTTCCACGAGTTCTCTGTTTTTCAAGGGCGTATGATAGGGTTTCATATGTATTGGCTCCTCTGTGGTTGTTTGAATGTCCATTTTGACAGTGTTAGTCCTGCCTAATTCCATGTCATTGAGTGCGAATACATCCTGGTGCTTTTCTACAAACGTTTTCAAACGTTGCTTATTATCTTCTGTGCATTCAGGGTTGCAAGTAACTGAGCTATTCTCTCTCTGTATTTATGATCTGCTATGATATCTCTGGTCTGTCTTGATGCCTCCGTTTCATTCCCATAATTTTGGGACATTTTTCTTGCATCTTGTGAAAATCTCTGCTCCTGGTATGTGGCTTTCTTTTGCGTAGTTCTTTGCCGTTCATTGGGCTGTGCTTGGTACTGTCTCCTCTGCCATGTACTGTGTGCATTTCCATTTGTCACTGCATTTACTGTATATTCATTTCTTATTATATTTCTGGGGTAGTCGTTGTTGTGCCATTTTTTTCTGATTATTTCTGCCGTAACTGCGCTTATCCGCGTACGTTACTGTATTTCTTCTGTTTGTGCTATAGGGCTGTCTTCTTTCCCTGGGCGAAAATTTTTCATTCTTTCTGTTTCCAACTTTGCTGCTATAGTATCCTCCTGTGGTATAGTCATATAAGAATTCTTCCTTTTCTTCGGAAATTTCAATTGGTTTTGGGACTTTATCATATCCACCTGTTTTTGAGTTATATTGATACTCCATGGGGCATGTATCACTGTCTTGTCGCTTTGGATATCCTCCTGGCAAGACAATTTCTGTTTCTCTGTTACTCTGTGATATACAGCACTTCATCTTTTCTCTTGGTGTGCTGGGGCGCAAGAATGAGTAATTATAGTCATTTTCATACTGTGGCCTTTCTCTTCTTATGTATGGACTGGTTCGTTTCTGCCATCTGGGTAGGGTATGCTGTGGTGTAACATAACTGTGACTGATGTTACTGCCTTTTTCTGCATAAGCCTTATAACTGTTTACTTTCCGTGTACTATGATTATTTGTACTGCGATTTCGTGCATTATGTCCAGTGGGAGTGGTTGAGACAATTTGTGGATGGTCTCTATTGGTTTTGGTTTGTCTTATTGTTGACGTATCCACTTGCGCTACAACTGTGCCTCTTTTTATAGTGGTAGTTTTTCCTGACATATTCAATATCATGATGGGGAAATCTCTGGACTTCGAGACTTCAGCGATTCCCTCTGTAATTTGCAACAATGGGTCATCAATAATGCTTTCTTCTGCTAGGGGCTGTACTTGAATTGATTGCCCTGGTGTTATGTACTCAGAATTTTTTACTCTGCCTTTTGCTATGACCAGGGAGTTTGGAGCCACCGTTATGGGAGCTGTAATCCTTACTAAAGACGCTATGTGGATATCGTCCTGGAGATCTATGTACGTATTGTTGACTTTGATTTTGTGGAGGTCATAGTATATTCGAACTTTGTGTTTGTTAAAAAAATCTCTCCCTAGGATAAGATTTCTAGACATTCCTTTAGTAATGACAAATGGGTGTTCAAAATTTGTTTCGCCTAAGGAAAATTTTAGCCATGCTGTCCCAACTGAATTTAGTCTTTGTCCCGTGACTGAAGCTAGGTGTGTTTTGGACGGTTGAAATCGTACTAAGTGTTGGATCCTCTTGAACAGCTGGAACCTAATAAGGCTGATGGATGCTCCTGTATCTACCAGTGCCCTATATTGTTGGCCCTGTATAGACATGATGCAGGAACTGGGGTCCGGATGTATTTTAGTTCCATCATGCAACATTTCTTCATATTGTATTTTACTGGATGGGCCCACTTGACAATTTCTGTTCTGTGTTGTTTCTTTTGTTTTGGACCAGTTTCTGTGATTGTTGCCCTCACTAACGGTCCTGTTTAGTGAGTGGCGCGGCCGTTTCCCTGACGCATGAGGGGTTGAGGTGCGCCTCTGGTATACTGATTTCTGGTGTAATCACGTGGGGGTGGTGCGGGTTGTTGTGGTTGGTAACCTCCTCTTCTGAATGGTGCATGATTGTAATTTGCTCTACAGGACTTGTAACCATGTCCGAGCCTACCGCATGTAAAGCATCCGTTTGTATTGACATTATGGACGTCGTTTTGCCTCTGTGTGGGGGGTCTATAATTGCGAGGCCTATCATCTCGTTGTCGTGGGCGAGTCCATTGCCTCCTGGTATGGTCAACTTCCATAGGCTCATGCTCATCATAGTCCCTATATTCTGGTCGGGGTTCCCTACCTGCTCTTTGTTGGAACCTTCGGTGAAGATTTTCCTCCTGTATTGCTGCTTGGATTGTTTCAGCAATAGTCTTGGTGTCTTTTCTAATAAGATGCCTTCTGATATTTTCCGCTCTAAGGCCATCGGCAAATATCCCCACTAACTGTATTTCTACATCAGGTGTGGTAGGGATTTCTCCGCAAAATGCCTCTTCTGCCATATTGAGGAATCGATCTCCAAAAAGTTGTACCGATTCATCTCTTTCCTGTTTCATGCTTCTAAGGACTGACCAAGCATGCATTTTGTCTATGATTTCCCCATATCTCTGGGTGAGCTCTTTTTTTAGGGACTCGTAGGTTTCTGTGGGGTACTGCTGGGACCTCCTTCTTAAAAAATCAGTCACGTACGAATCAGAACCTAACAGCGATTTTCTTTTTTTCTCTTCATCCGTTGTTGCCTCTGCTAGTGCCGCAAATTTTTCCATGTCGGACAACCATCTTCTGAATTTTTTCTTGTTTCCATCGAACGGCTGAACAATGGATCTAACCTGTGTGAATTTCGCGTAGTTGTCATTTTTCTGTAGGGTTTCAGTAATTTGCCGTAGCGCTATTATTGTTGGTCCTTCCATATTTTGTCTGTCCTGGGGCTGCAGTGGTTGTGTATTTACGGGTTGGTTCTGTGGTTGTTGTTGTTGTTGTTCCACACCCAGCTGTTGAAAATTTTGTAGTAAATCGACCATGGTCTATGATCGCTAGTTATTCGCTTTATCAAAGAGAAGTGGTCACGGGCACCATATTACCTTCATGTAGCCGGGGCAGGTGTTCCTTAGGACTGGAACGGCACCATATTACCTTCATGTGGCAGTGCCGGTATATGCAGTATTTTCAGTTTACTTTACAGAGAGCAGATGTTTAACTGGCGTAATCACCAGAGATTTAGATTTCTCTCTTAAATTTGTGTTACCAGGTTCGATTTTCTTCTCTTAGGTGTTGATGTAGCGAATTTAATTGAAATGGATAGATTTCTTATCTAGATCTCAAAACTGTAGTAATTCACCTTTTCAACAGCGTTCGATTTCATGCAAAACTTTTAATATCTTTCAGCATGAAACTTAAAATTTCAACAAAGTCTGGAATTCAGAACATTTTTTACAATAATAAGTATAATAAAATTCTATCATCTCATCAGATGCTTTCATCGATGCAAAAATCCCTTTTTGCATCCTTGTCTCGTAGGCCTACTCAATTGTCAAATATGGCGAACCTTCTCATTCCACCGTGTTCCTTCTTTTAAGTTACAGTCTTATTTTAGGTTCGACGACATTTACCCATCTCCTCAGATTTGTCCTTGATTTCTTTATAATCATAAGCATTCCTTGAGTTAAATGCTTTCCAACACAAGAATATTTTCTACTCTACATGGTTTGAGGTGTAAGACTATTTTTTGCAAATTGACTCAAATCCTCGAACCTAGTTCTGCTGCGACTAGGGTTGGGAGCTCTATTCAAAATACATATTTAACGATTGTCACTACTTACGCCAGTAAGAAAATTATAACCACTCAATGTCCTGAAATACACATTTTATAAGAAATGTTGAAATTTGATTCTCTCAAACTAAGAAATATGTAGAGATGGACCAGATACGACCTCTTGAGTTGCGCTCTTTCATTCTACTGCCAAAATGGCGTCGTTGTTCCACTTTCCCCGGGGTAAATCTGAGCTATCCGATTGGTCAGGGGAAATCACCCAATTATTAGAAATGGCGTGTAGAAGCGACTCTACCCTAAATATGTGACACTATTTATTATTTTCTGTTTCTCATAAAATATAAAATTATGGGGTGGTCTGTGCTTCCTCTGTCTTGTAAGAATATAGTCTGTTTCCAAAGGAACAACTATGTACACGGCCACAGAATGTCTTTCCTTCTGGAAAATGTTTTTACTTGAAACAACGTCCTTTAGCAATTTTAATAAGTATTATTGTCCTTTACACTTCTGGTTCTTGAACAATATCCTCTTGTATAGTCAAGTTAATGAATAATGGAATCAATACTACTATATCACTGTTCTCTTAGTCCTGTGACTTTACAGATTACTGTCATCATTTGACTGAATTCTACAATAATTGGAATACTGTTGTAGAAGTTTGTTTCATATCATAAACATATGCTGTTGGTTCATATATGGATTCTGTCAGTGCCTTAATTGACACTTATCTTCGAATCTTGATATTGCTGACACTGAACTGTCACTGTATTTATCAGTATTGGCAGACCCAGCAATAGGGGTACTAATGACCAGCTGTAGTTCACTCTTTGGGGTCCTGCTTTTTTGTGGGATTGCCTCTGATGAACTACACAGGCTTCTGATACTCGACAGTCTGGTTTGAGTTGTTGCATGAAAACTGAAACACCATATCAGTCTTGGCTAGTATCTGGCTAGATTTGTAACTGACTAGCACAGATGTCAGACCAGTCAGTCATCAGATGTCGAAGTTATACAATCATAGTAAGTAAGGACATCATTTCAGTGATACAGTAGAAGCATTAACATTCCAATTAATTGTAACTGACTAGCACAGATGTCAGACAAGTCAATCATCAGATGTCAAAGTTATACAGTCAAAGTAAGTAAGGTCATCATTTCAGTGATACAGGATTAGTATTAACATTTCAATTATTTATAAGTAGTAACCATCATCTGGTTTGATCCTCTCCTATACATCCTTTAATATTTTATAGATTGATCCTTCCAAATATTAAACACAGTATCGTGAAATCTGATTCACAACCCGTCATTCTGACACCAACAGTGCGCCATACTTTATAAAAACTGTATGATCGACGGACCAGTGGAAATGCGTGCTTATTCGGTTGTTTACAAAAATATTAGGCAGTCAACATGGCGATCTCAAATCTGTGTAACCTTATCGGAATTGGAGGTAAGCTACAGACTTATGAGCAAAGTACAGCATGGTAGAGGTCAAGAATTCAATAATAGGAAGGTTGCTGTACAGGTCTGTGCAAAGATTTCCACGGGAAGAGATATAGTAATGGAGAAATCTCGAGTGGAATGCATCAGGTAAGTCCAAAATTTTGGTGTTTAGGCTACGCATAGAATAAAATGGAAGTAGGTATTAAAAAGACAAGTATCTGGATATAAGAAGACTAATCCAGGGCGTATTTTAAGCCTAAGATGAAGGAAATCGCTCCAGGGATAACGAACATATTTGAATTCATAGATTTCAATATTTGCACATCTAGACAAATGTTTGCCTGTATTTCGGAACGCAACACACTTTAGCAGTAAAGCTCCCTCTGTCGTTCGGCCCTGACCTATATAAGCAATTGCCCTAAATGGAAAGCAGGCCATACAATTTTGAAAAAATACAGTGAGCGCCAGAGTGTTAATGCAGATTGCCTTTGCCTTTTGTATCTGAGAGCAGACTATATAATCATTAACAGCTCGACTGTATGTACCTGAGGGTAAGAAAGAATGTATATATATATATATATATATATATATATATATATATATATATATATATATATATATATATATATATATATATATATATATATATATATATATATTCTATTAATTAATTAAATTGTGCGTTAGGAAGTGGGTAGATGTGTTATGAAACTACTGTGTAATTTCTGGAGGCAAAATAAAGCCAGTGTATATTCAAATAAATTGAGAATGATAGCGAATGTGTATCCTTAGTTGTAGAAAAGTATTTAAAGAATTATTTCTTGAAGGAATGGACCACACACCAGGAACGAAGGAAAGAATGAAAGGAATTACTTTACTGCATTGATTAAGATATTACTTAGTATTTTATACCAGACCTAATAAATGTATGGAGGCGAATCATGGACAAATAGCTCTAACTAAGGAATTGGAGAAAGATATATTCACAGTGGACTGGATTGTGTTATTGCTGATGTGATATGACCTGTGCGTCTATCTGCACTCTGTCGTCTGAAACTATCTCTCATCTCCTACTTCTGTGATAAAGGGATAGAGATAGGCAATATAGTGGTGAAATTAAATATATTTCAGGTTGTATCCTGTAACTGACTTCCACCCTAAGGAGCCAGACTCTACTATAGGATCTAGTGGTGCGAGTGCCCTTTGGTTGTTAGAGGGACGGTTACCCAGAACCTAAGGCCTGAAGGAGACACAGTTTCTTGCCAGACCAGTGGTGGAACAGACTACAAAACCAAGACCTCAAGCTAAGTAACCACACAAGACTACTGTCCAGTTAATCAAGAAGCACCTCAAAATAAATAGTTAATGATGAACAGGCAGTGCATTTTAGCTAACCAAACGACGTTGTCAGTAATTAACTGAAATTGTGAACTGTGAACAAGATAGAATAAATACTAAGATAAAGACCGTCTATAAACAGAATGATTTCATCCTAGAGAGAACATTTCTACAAATTTAAAAGACTGTAGGTAAATTTGGACGATTTTCAAGTGTTTTATTTATTTAATGTTGTAACCAAATTTTGTGTTCCTTGAAGATTTTCAAATAGAAAAGAAAAACTTGTAAAAATAAATTACAAATATTTACCAGCAGACTTACTTAAATTATTTAAGTTAAGTAACAGTTCTTGTTGGTAGATAGTTTAGTTAATACCCCTAGCAGAGCTAAATAAATACCCAGAGGAGGATCTGGAGAGGAGCAAGTAGGTCCCTAGAGTAATATATTACCATCTTTCCTAGGAACTTATACAGCTTGATCCTACCTTTGTTGTCCATATAACCTTACTCTTTTCAGAGAAGGAGGTATTGCTTATAAGACCAGACTCTTATCTGGCACTATCCTGGTATCACCTGATACAACTTTGTGTCCAGGATATCTTATAATTTAAAAAACAAAATAATCTACCCTCTCGCGACAGAAACCAGACACTGGACTAAATTTTTTTTGGTAGATTGCTTACAATTCAGATGGCAAAGGCGTAGGGGCAAAATCTGCATCCAGCCCGTCTCAAATTTTCTTTCAGTGTGTCCTTACAATTCAGCGCTCCGCTTTATGTTCACTCAAATCGTACGGCTGAGAGGTACTGACGTTACAGTCTAAGGCTAGGTCTGAAATTTTCATATCGAACCGGTGATTTTAGAAGAGGTGTACGTTTCTTGAAACTTTCCCTTCATCATTCTCAGCTTGTATACTATCAATCCTGTTCTAAGCTGTCTTGTTTTATTCAGCCGATTTAGCTCTATCTTCCTATCTAAGTATTTCCACAATCTGTCACTTCTTTAATTTTCTATTTTCAGCAGATGTGGGTTTTCATGCTTTCCTCTCAATTGTAGACATCAGTAATCAGCATTTATCTAGGTAGATGCTAAATCCCTACCATTGTTCCTTATATCAATTTATTTACAATCCTCTCCTGGAATCAAAGGTGAAATCTTTTTCACAATAATTACATTCTGATCCCTTATATCCCTTCCGGTCGATGACTAGTCTTCGACAAATCATTATGTCTACATCTCCATTTTGCCTAATGCTTGCCGTAGGCGTCTGCGTGCCCCGTGATTCGCGATAGATGTTTGGTCAGTAAGACTACGCGAAGTCGCTATGCAATGTATTGTAAACAACTTTTGCGACAGATATGTGTACGATTCTACATCTCGTATTGATGTTTCTTCAAGTTCAACCCTGTTATCATTACCTGCATTTATTCTCAATATTTTTGTCGTTTCCCTGTGTACATTCAGACCTAGTTGCTGTGACCTCTCATCGAGTGTTTTCAATTAGTCCTCCATCTGATTACGGTTATGGGACAGAAGAGCCAAGTCATCAGCAAAATCCAGATCATCCAACTGCTCAGTCAGAGTCCACTGGATTCCATTTCTGTTGTGTGTTATCGATGTTCTCATAACCCAGTTGTTAACAGTTAAGTTTCAGATGGCGGTGGCGACCTAGGAAGAGAATGTCATATAGTAGCTGATAGATGCGATCAACATAGGTCGGGCTTACGGATGGCCGACAAGTGTGTAAATATATATATCTGCATACGCGAATGTTAAGGGTTCTTTCATATAGACAAACTGTAATCACCCACCACAGCAAACGTAGATGTCAGGGAATGTTGGAACAAGCTGTAACGTTTCACAGTTTATTACGACAGACGTACGTAGACATCATGGGACGACATACCATAACCAGTCATGGAGCATCAACAGTTCACAATATACTCCTACAGCATCAGGTATAAGATATCCATAGAACATTCACTTCAATAAACAGTACATTAGCAAGCCATTATATCCAAGGCTTTGAATAGCAAATACAGGGCATAGAACATTCCCGTCAATATCTCTCAATCTTCACTTCAATATATAGGGGAAAAATGGATATATATATATATTTATATTAAATTCTCCCTTTCACGAAAATACAATGGAACACACTAGCGAGATGGAAACGACCATCTCGAAGCCCTGCCAGGAACACACTGTCCCGAGATTACAGCTTCACAGTCCAGCTCAGTAAAAATTACTCATGCGCGAACTAACCGCGTGAGACTACAGCTCAGCTCAACCGTCTCTTCCCCAAAACTATCACTCAGAACATTCGAACAGTTTCTTTAACATATCTTTTCAAAACAAACTACCAACTGCTCAGTTGAGCTATGTTCAAAAATTACCGAGCATAAAGCCCCCCAACTAAACAACTCATCTCATCACTAAAAGCGTGCTTACTAGCGTGTGTACAAAAATCCGACCCGTACATACAAGTCTTTAACACTTAACTCCCATTAATAAAAAAAATATGACTTAACACCAGTCTATTGCTAGTAAGAAAAGGAATAGAAGTGAGTCGCACTCTTGATCTTATCCCAAACGGTTCTGTATGCTGTCCTTCATGAAGAACTCTGCATGTCATGTCTTCATATGTTTTCTTTATTAAATTAATGATCTTCAGGGGAACTCCATAATGCCTCATCAATTTCCAAAGTGATTCTCTGTCTACACTGTCAAATTCCACAAATCCAATGTATAGTGGTGAATTCCAGACTTTGTTCAACTATTATTCTCAACGTGCCTATCTGGTCTGTACAGGACCTGTTTTGTCGAAAACCTGCTTGTTCATCTCTCAGTTTCTTGTCTATGGACTCTTTTAATCTCTCTAGGATAATCCTGTTTAATACTTTTTCTGGCACTGATAGTAACATTATTCCTCTATAATTTGTGCACTCTTGTAAATTTCCCTTCTTAGGTAACTTAACCAGATATCCTTCCTTCCATTCTGCTGTTATCTCTTCCTTTTCCCCGACTTTACCAAGTAATTTATATAAGATGCAAGATAGTAAAGTACAGTGATTTTTGACTGCTAGAAATTATACATGTATTTTATTAACCAAAATAAACTATGTCAAGGGGACTACAAATAGTCCCTAAAATAAATTTATACACATCAAAAATTAATATCACAAAAAGGCTAACAATGTTAATGTTAAGAAGAAGAAGAAGAAGAAGAGAGAGAGAGAGAGAGAGAGAGAGAGAGAGAGAGAGAGAGAGAGAGAGAGAGAGAGAACGAACGAACGAACGAACGAACGAACAAACTTTATTTTCAAAGGGTTAAGAGAGAGAGAGAGAGAGAGAGAGAGAGAGAGAGAGAGAGAGAGAGAGAGAGAGAGAGAGAGAGAGAGAGAGAGAGAGAGAGAACGAACGAACGAACGAACTTTATTTTCAAAGGGTTAAGAATTGGGCACGCAGGCCCGTCTGACATTCTGCCCTTCCTCTCTCTCTCATCAGAGAGAGAGAGAGAAAGAAAGAGAGAAAGAGAGAGAGAGAGTGGCAAGGTCCAGCTCTTAAGAACGGACCAGCTAAAATAAGACTTCCCTTCCGCGCAGTCGTTGAATCGTAGCTCGAACCAATAGTAGGATTGCTCATAATCTGCAGCATCTGGTTATCTGGGATTCGTCGATTCACTGTCCCTCAACATCCGCAGGTAAAATAGCTGCTGGTCGGGCGTGCATTCGATTTGCGTGAAATGTGCTGCGTTTAGATGCTGCTTTTATTTTCTCCTAGACAAGGAAAAAAATCACTTCTGGATGGCAAGCGCTGGCAAAATAGTATTGACTACAATGGTGTTGGCGCTGCTGTGATGGGTGAATGAAGTGGGCTCTTTGTCTTAAGAAGACACAAGTGACAATACCCACTAAATGTCTAGTGGCAAGATTGGGAAAAAGCTTGGCGATAGTCACCCGTAAAGTTGGGGGTGAAAAAAGATTTTAGGCAGTTGCCCTGTGGTTCCAATGCGGGATATCTTGGATATTTCTAGAGTACAGAACGTGGCTGTTGCGTGCATATTTTGACGCACATATTACAAAAATCGATATGGCTATTTAATATGGGAAAAATATAGACATTCATTCATTTGTGTATGAAAATGCTGTCTATGGTAAAAGCGAGAGAATCCATGTTTGATTCACACTTTTGATTATAGGAGTAGTCGTTCTTGATATTGATCCGGCGCACGGATATTGCGCTTACGTTTGTACTTATTTTTTAGGGCCAGAAAATATATTAATTTGCTTATTGTGTTTATGGCCTGAATTCATATGTATTACATATTATTAGTACAAGTAGAATCAGTCCTATATTGTATATTTTGGATGGGTAGGCGGGACTAGATTCTTGTTATTCCGGTCTAGCGGAAGTATGAGTTGTCTTGACAAGTCGTGATGAGTTCCGATGTACCGTGATAATGGCGGGTACGCACTTTTCAAAGGGCTGGTAGATTCTTAAGGAAATATGATTCATGAAGTGGTTTTCTTCTAAAGGAGATGGTATCTCTACTATAGTTTATGTTAGAGACTCTCCTAAGGTACGGTACAATGTATAATTCGGACTCCATGTATTGCCAGACCCTATTTTGATGATCTCATGTCGATTCGACCTAGATGGAACATTTTGCTTCGTATCGCTAGGGTCGTGTTTTGTATCGACGAAGATGACAGACTTTCCTGCAGCGGTTATGGCTACGTGAATTAACCTGATCCCCGTAGAGCTGTATGGAAACATTTATGAAATCATTTATATACCCATTATAAATTAACTCTGGCTTATATTCTCCTTCCTATGAATGAGTGAACGACAACTCAGGGAGGCAGCCATGTTAGATTTCGGTCATCATATGTTTTGATCACTGCCAAGAGAACATATTATTTATCCTATTATCGGACAGTGACAGGGAGATCTCAATCTTGCTAGAAACCCCCCTTTCGTGGTTTCATAATATATACTACAAACTATGGACGTCAAGTAACTTTAGTTATTTACCGATCTGCCTTCACTGACGCGTTTAGTCAGATAGGGGGATGCGGCCATAATGTATCATGACATTGAACTTTTGATGTACTGCCCATTATTTCTGAATGTGTCATGACTTCAGATCTGCTATGTATACCTACAAATTGATATGTCAACATACCATGATGTACTCGTATGTCCCAGTGTGTACGTCTGAATAAATTGAGTAAACAAAGATTCCAGCAGTCTGCATTGGTGCCTTGTAGACACAAGTGTATGAGTGGTTATATTGGTCAGCACACGAACAGTACACCATTCGCGGTAATCACACTCTACACTTCTACTTCATACATACACCATCCTGCGTCGGTTGAAGTGACCAAGTTTAGGGCCTGCTTCCCCTGGAGCCTTTGCCTTCCTTAACTCAGGACTAGGGTGAGTTACCCATTTACAGCTGGGTAGACTGGAGCATGCCTGATCTCAACAACACACCACTCTTCCTTACAGAGCATACAGACCGACACTTTACAGAGTGGAAAGAAGAAAAGAAACTTTACAGTGGCGAGCCAGATTCCTGGGTCCAGCTTACGCAGTTTTGTGTTGAGAATCACAGTTTATAGCTGAAAGAACATTTGTTTGACCACATCAACACCAGTAGGACAGCTATACAGTCGATGTCAGCTTGACCTGTATTACCGATAGGATGCTGTATCTAGGTCAGCGCTTGTTGACAGTTTTTTCGCTGTACAGACAGTATTACACAGGACAGTGGTATCAAGTGTAGAAAATATCTGGAGCAGTATTGTTGACATTTCTCAACGTACAGAAGAATCACAGTGTTGTTGAACATAAAGTGCATAGTTCATCGTTGGATCTTCATATGCTCAACAGAGAAAAATTGAACTGTGTAATAGTTTAAAATTAAATCTATTACTCAATAAAGTGGCAAGTTATTAGTATTAAAATAAACTGTGCCTGCTTTACAACACTATACCTGCAACACATTCCATTCATGACATAAATTTATATTGTATGCTATATGCTATTTATGCTTACATGTTATTTGTTATGTATTAAATTAGTTTATGTTCTGTGTGACTAGTACAAGGTATGCCGAGTGACATTGGTCTGGTACTAGTATTCTATAGGTACACATTTTCTTAATTGGAAATTTGTTAGCAACAATTTGCTGCTATTTCTGTTAGTTGTGATGAGGTGCTCTTTTCTTCGTTGTTTTTGTTAATAATTTTGTGTTCCTTAGTTTTGTTTGATTTGTTTGTATAATTGTAGGTCTCATCTTTTCTATTTTTGATTTCTTTACACCCTTATGTTTATACATGGTGGCGTTATTTGTCTTGTTATCTTATTGCAGTTATCATCACGGATTCTGTGATCATTTTTTTCATTTCTCCTATTTAATTTAATTTGATCTCTGCAAATGTTTTCAGATTGTCTTTTCTTATTTGTCCTTTGTAATGTCTTTAGTTGACATATGACGTATAGTGGTATACACTGATAGTATAGTACAGATCAGTACTTTATGATTGTTATTGTTATAAAACAAAATGTACAAGACCTTTGTAAGGCTTGTCTCCCAAAGTGATTGGTAAAGGGAAATATTTTTTCCACAGGTACTCAAGTGATCTTTGATTACATTGAGGTATACAAGACCTTTGTAAGGCTTGTCTCCCACAGTATTTGAAATATAGTTATTGTTGTCCACAGGTACTCAAGTTATCATTGGTTATTATAAACCATACAAGTTTGGACTAAGACTAAGTCTATGGTATAGACTTGTCTCCCATTAAAGTGAAATAGGGTAATTTATTTACTTTTTCAGGTTTCTGATTTAAGAAGACAATATGTCTACATTAGATTATTTTATTGCACAAGGAAAATCTCTTGATAAGACTGGAAAAGAGTTAGAACAATGGGCTGTTGCTCAATATGACAAAGCATTAGCTGCAGAAGAGAAAAAAAACTGCTGCTGCTGTTGAAGAAAGAAAAGCTGCTGCTGAGGAAAAAAAAGCTGCGGCTGAGGAGAGAAAACTTCAAATAGAAGAAAAAAAAGCTGCTGCAGAAGAAAGGAAAGCTCTAGCTGAAGAAAAAAGATTAGAAAAAGAAGCTGATACTGCTGCTGAACTTAAGAAATTGCAGATGCAAGTGGAGGAAAGGAGATTTGAGGCAGAACAGAAGAAGTTAGAAGCTGATGCAGAACAGAAAAAATTAGAAGCTGCTGCTGCAGCTGAACAAAAGAAATTAGAAGTTGCTGCAGAACAGAAGAAATTAGAAGTTGCTGCAGAACAGAAGAAATTAGAAGCTGCTGCAGAACAGAAGAAATTAGAAGCTGCTGCAGAACAGAGAAGATTAGATAGAGAAGCTGAAGAGAGAAAAGCAATAAGAGAACATGAGTTTGAATTAGAGAAATTAAAATTGACATGTATGAGTAATGTTAATCAGGCATCTGGTGGTAATGGTAAACCCTTTGTGTACAAGGTCAAGGTACCAGCGTTTAACCCTACCAGTGATGACATAACATTTTGGCTTTCTAGATTTGAACGGGCTTGTCGATCTCATAATGTTGACAAATCACAGTATGTGAATCAGTTGTCTGAAAATCTAAAAGGGGAGTCTCTGAGTAAGTTATATTTTGTTGAAGAGGCCGACAAAGATAATTATGATGCTGTTAGGGCAGCTTTGATAAAGAGATATCAGTTGTCTGAGGAAGGTTATCGTCTTTTGTTTAAAACAATGAGACCTGAGGTAGGTGTAGAATTCTCAGAATTCATCTCAAAAGCACGAATTACACTTTCACGATGGATTGAATTATCCAAAACAGAGAAAACATTTGATGGTCTTACGGATTTATTGCTAAGAGACAAGGTCATGTCTTCTGTAAATAAATCATTCCTAGAGTTCTTACATGAGCGTAAACCTGGTACAATAAAGCAAATGGAAGAATATTGTGACCAGTATGCCACGGCACACCCTGACATGATTCTTAGTAACTCTAACATTAAAGAGAGTATGCCAGTTGCTTCGGCAACAGAATATAATCAGAATTACTCACACAAATTCCAAGGAGCTAAAAATAAATTTGATAAAAAGGTTAATTGGAATAAGTATCAAAACCAAGATAACCGCTCAAATCAGAGTTCTTCTTTGAAGAACTGGAATCGGGCTGATAGTCCTCGACACGCGAGGGGTACCCATAATGTTAGAAATTCTCGGAAAGGGAGTAGCTATAGGAACTACCCAAGTGCTTCATGGAGACAAAAGAAACAATATTACAGGGATACTCAATATAATGAGCATGATGATTATGATCATGAATGTTATGATTCAAACCCAAATAGGGGTTATAACAGAGGCAATAATAATTATAGAGACAATTATAACCGAGGTAGATCACAACACAAAAGACATGGTAAATCTTATTACCAGGCTAACTCTGCACAACAGGAGTTCCACGACACCGATAATCAGAATAATGATAAAAAAGACTCCAACAGTGTAGCAAATTCCGCTTTCGATTTTGCTAGAGCATCTGAGTGTTCGCAATGCAAAACATTATTCGATCCAACCACAGTGTCTACTTTAAGCTGCGGTCACCCGCTTCCCGCTCTCCATGCGTCAATTGCGCATAATGGAAGGGGTGCTCTTGTCTTTAATAGGGGCCTAATAGATGGTACTCCGGTATCAATTCTTTTCGATTCGGGGTGCACTACCATTGGAGTGAGGCAATCACTCGTAAATCCTTCTCGAGCTACAGGCAATATAGTCAAATGTGTAACATTTGGTGGCACATTGGAGAAGTACTCCACTGCCATTATCAATATTGCTACGCCTTTCTTTACAGGAGAGGTGCAAGCATGTCTCTTGCCGAATCCGATCGCTGATCTTATCATCGGTCGCATTCACGGGGTGAAAGAATGCACTCCACAGCAAATTTCTAATTGGGAAAATGTTAATATGCAATCGGCTAATGCAGTAATCACTAGGGCTCAAGCTCTTAATATGCCACAATCTTCACATTCTGAAGATAATGATGCGCAGATCCAAGATGATCCCTTGGAGATTTCCCACGATTCCTTTATCAAACAGCAGGAAGATGATCCTACTCTAAAGAAATTCTTTACTCTGGCAACAAAAGGTGATCCGAATAAGGATACTAATCGTAAATCTTGGATTACGATGAAGAATGGCGTACTTGTACGTATGGTACAAGACTCCGCTAAGTCCATTCATTCTCAAATCCTTGTGCCTAAAAATATGAGAGTTAAAATCTTACAGCACGCTCATGATTCGCAGTGTGCTGGACATATGGGTTTTTCCCGTACTAAAGCTAGAGTTCTTCAATCTTTCTTTGGCCTGCTGTGAATAAGGACATACGAATCTATTGTCGATCTTGTAAAGTATGTCAAGAGATTAAATCCAGAGGTCCACGCCATGATGCACCTATTCAGGCTGCAGACATTCCCATTCGGCCATTTCAAAAAATGGCGATAGACATCATTGGTCCATTTAAGATAAAGTCTGCTAGAGGACACCAATTTATTTTGACGTGTGTTGATATGTGCACACGTTGGCCAGAGGCTGTTCCTCTAAAGAGCATAACTACTGCTGATGTCGCAGATGCTCTTTGGTTAATATTTTCTCGTCTGGGGTTTCCAGCAGAAATATTATCCGACCATGGTACCCAACTCATATCGGATACCATGTCTCAAGTAATGTCGACTCTGAAGATAGAGAGATCGCTGAGTAGTATTTATCATCCTATGTCCAATGGGATGGTGGAACGTTTGAATAGAACTCTGAAAAACCTACTAGGTAAGATAACAGAAGATCATCCTCAGGATTGGGATAGGGTTTTACCCGCGGCTCTCTTTGCATATAGAGAGGTCGCCAACGAACATACAGGATTTTCTCCCTTTGAACTTGTCTTTGGCGCGAAACCGCGAGGTCCTATGTCCTTACTTCATGATCTTATAACTGCTGATAATATTGTCGATGACACAAAATCCTCTTATGAATATGTCATCGCACTTAGACACAAGATTATTGAAGCATGCAAATTGGCAACTGCTTCTTCTGAATTTGCGAAACAGAAGGCAAGGGAATTTGCCAATAAAAAGAGATGTTTGCGTCAACTTTGTCCAGGTGACAAAGCATTTGTCTTGCTACCTTGTAGGGAAAATAGACTTCTCATTTCTTGGAAAGGTCCGTACGATATAATATCAAAAGTTTCCGATGTTGACTATATCGTCGATATTGACGGGAAGCGTAAAACCTTCCACATCAACATGCTCACGGAATTCCATGAACGTCCTGATTATTTACAACCTGTTTTCCAGGCAACGGACGATTTTCCAGTCCAACATGGACAGTACTCATCTCTGTCAGTAATACAGGATGAGGAAACGAGTTTCTCGGATGTAAATTTACCTTTTCCTATGATTCCTCTTCACTCTAATGAATCATGGAAAGATGTTGCAATTTCTCCAGAATTATCTCCAGGAGAGCAGAAACAAGTTTCTACTATGTTAGAACAATTTCAGGATGTCCTTACTGACATTCCTGGTCAAACTGATGTCATTCAACATGACATTATTCTTACTGACCATAGTCCTATAAGAGTCAGACCGTATCCTATCCCGATACATTTTCAAGCACAGGTAGAGAAAGAGTTAGATGAGATGATAGAGTTAAAAATTATTGAACCATCCACATCAGCATATTCTTCGCCGATGGTTATAGTACGGAAAAAAGACAACAACATACGTCTTTGCGTGGATTATCGCAAATTGAATCAAGTGACTAAATTTGATGCGGAACCTATGCCTTTACTAGAAGAGCTACTTACGAGACTATCGAATTCTCACTTCTTTACTAAACTCGATTTGTCTAAGGGATATTGGCAAGTTCCACTATCCGAACACGCCAAACCGTTTACTGCTTTTTCGACGCCTAGGGGTCTATTCCAATGGAATTTCATGCCTTTCGGTCTTATGAACGCCCCTGCAACATTTGTACGCATGATGCGTCGAATCCTATCTCATCGCTCAGATGTCATTGCGTATCTTGATGACATCTGTCTTTTCAGTGATACTTGGAACGATCACTATAATGGTATAAATGAACTATTGTCTATCTTACGCGAGCATAACCTGACAGCGAAACCATCGAAAGCATGTATTGGTTTTAGCGAAATATCTTTCTTAGGACACCGTGTTGGTCATGGGTTCCTAAAAACAGAAGACCATAATACAAGTAAGATACTTAACATTTCTATTCCTAAGACTAAAAAGCAAGTACGAAGTCTCTTAGGTCTAATACAATTTTATGGACGATTCATCCCGAATCTGTCCTCCATTATGTCACCTCTTTCTTCCTTGCTAAAGAAAGGGTCTCCTAATGTAGTCCATTGGACTCAAGAATGTCAGTCCTCTTTGGATAAGGTTAAAACTATGTTTTCTACTTCACCTATCCTAGTATTGCCTTCTAAGGATAAGACATTTATTCTTCGTAGTGACGCTTCATCCACCGGGATTGGAGCTGCACTAATGCAAGAGTACTCTGGAACTCTGCATCCTGTGATGTATATTTCTCGGAAATTAAATGCCGCAGAGAAGAATTACTCGGTCCTAGACCGTGAATTATTGGCTATGGTTTGGTCAATCCTTAAACTGCAAAGATTTCTTCTGGGCGCGCATTTCATTGTGGAAACTGACCAGAAAGCTCTTACGGCTATTCAGAGTAAAAATCTGAAGAGCGCGAGATCAACGCGATATGCGATTGTTCTACAGCCATTTCATTTTTCGGTGCGAGCTATCCGTGGGTCAGAAAATGTGATGGCAGATATTTTGTCTAGATGCCCACATGATTCATAACTGTTATACAACTTTGATACAGTTGTTTCTGTGTTGAAATGTGTACACATATGTAATATATCATATATTGATTGTGACACTACTTAGCGGTTCATTGATATTTATTCACCGCTGATCTTTCAATGTTTTTCGTCTTTGATGATCATGATGTTAAGATATCTTAGATGAAATTTATGTATAAACTAATGTGGAAATTGTGTCATTGCTAATATTGTAGTATGCGTTGGTGACACCTCTCTGGAAATATTTATACTTAGAGAAGTACTTTCTCTAAGGTCATAAAACTTATGCTTATCATCTGCGCATGGTATTGGTGCGTTGTGAGCCTAGATGTATTTCAAAAAAAAAATGTACCATTTTTTTTTTCCCGAGGGGTGTGGTAATCTGTTGCGTGCATATTTTGACGCACATATTACAAAAATCGATATGGCTATTTAATATGGGAAAAATATAGACATTCATTCATTTGTGTATGAAAATGCTGTCTATGGTAAAAGCGAGAGAATCCATGTTTGATTCACACTTTTGATTATAGGAGTAGTCGTTCTTGATATTGATCCGGCGCACGGATATTGCGCTTACGTTTGTACTTATTTTTTAGGGCCAGAAAATATATTAATTTGCTTATTGTGTCTATGGCCTGAATTCATATGTATTACATATTATTAGTACAAGTAGAATCAGTCCTATATTGTATATTTTGGATGGGTAGGCGGGACTAGATTCTTGTTATTCCGGTCTAGCGGAAGTATGAGTTGTCTTGACAAGTCGTGATGAGTTCCGATGTACCGTGATAATGGCGGGTACGCACTTTTCAAAGGGCTGGTAGATTCTTAAGGAAATATGATTCATGAAGTGGTTTTCTTCTAAAGGAGATGGTATCTCTACTATAGTTTATGTTAGAGACTCTCCTAAAGTACGGTACAATGTATAATTCGGACTCCATGTATTGCCAGACCCTATTTTGATGATCTCATGTCGATTCGACCTAGATGGAACATTTTGCTTCGTATCGCTAGGGTCGTGTTTTGTATCGACGAAGATGACAGACTTTCCTGCAGCGGTTATGGCTACGTGAATTAACCTGATCCCCGTAGAGCTGTATGGAAACATTTATGAAATCATTTATATACCCATTATAAATTAACTCTGGCTTATATTTTCCTTCCTATGAATGAGTGAACGACAACTCAGGGAGGCAGCCATGTTAGATTTCGGTCATCATATGTTTTGATCACTGCCAATAGAACAGATTATTTATCCTATTATCGGACAGTGACAGGGAGATCTCAATCTTGCTAGAAACCCCCCTTTCGTGGTTTCATAATATATACTACAAACTATGGACGTCAAGTAACTTTAGTTATTTACCGATCTGCCTTCACTGACGCGTTTAGTCAGATAGGGGGATGCGGCCATAATGTATCATTACATTGAACTTTTGATGTACTGCCCATTATTTCTGAATGTGTCATGACTTCAGATCTGCTATGTATACCTACAAATTGATATGTCAACATACCATGATGTACTCGTATGTCCCAGTGTGTACGTCTGAATAAATTGAGTAAACAAAGATTCCAGCAGTCTGCATTGGTGCCTTGTAGACACAAGTGTATGAGTGGTTATATTGGTCAGCACACGAACAGTACACCATTCGCGGTAATCACACTCTACACTTCTACTTCATACATACACCATCCTGCGTCGGTTGAAGTGACCAAGTTTAGGGCCTGCTTCCCCTGGAGCCTTTGCCTTCCCTAACTCAGGACTAGGGTGAGTTACCCATTTACAGCTGGGTAGACTGGAGCATGCCTGATCTCAACAACACACCACTCTTCCTTACAGAGCATACAGACCGACACTTTACAGAGTGGAAAGAAGAAAAGAAACTTTACAGTGGCGAGCCAGATTCCTGGGTCCAGCTTACGCAGTTTTGTGTTGAGAATCACAGTTTACAGCTGAAAGAACATTTGTTTGACCACATCAACACCAGTAGGACAGCTATACAGTCGATGTCAGCTTGACCTGTATTACCGATAGGATGCTGTATCTAGGTCAGCGCTTGTTGACAGTTTTTCGCTGTACAGACAGTATTACACAGGACAGTGGTATCAAGTGTAGAAAATATCTGGAGCAGTATTGTTGACATTTCTCAACGTACAGAAGAATCACAGTGTTGTTGAACATAAAGTGCATAGTTCATCGTTGGATCTTCATATGCTCAACAGAGAAAAATTGAACTGTGTAATAGTTTAAAATTAAATCTATTACTCAATAAAGTGGCAAGTTATTAGTATTAAAATAAACTGTGCCTGCTTTACAACACTATACCTGCAACACATTCCATTCATGACATAAATTATATTGTATGCTATATGCTATTTATGCTTACATGTTATTTGTTATGTATTAAATTAGTTTATGTTCTGTGTGACTAGTACAAGGTATGCCGAGTGACATTGGTCTGGTACTAGTATTCTATAGGTACACATTTTCTTAATTGGAAATTTGTTAGCAACAATTTGCTGCTATTTCTGTTAGTTGTGATGAGGTGCTCTTTTCTTCGTTGTTTTTGTTAATAATTTTGTGTTCCTTAGTTTTGTTTGATTTGTTTGTATAATTGTAGGTCTCATCTTTTCTATTTTTGATTTCTTTACACCCTTATGTTTATACACGGTGGCGTTATTTGTCTTGTTATCTTATTGCAGTTATCATCACGGATTCTGTGATCATTTTTTTCATTTCTCCTATTTAATTTAATTTGATCTCTGCAAATGTTTTCAGATTGTCTTTTCTTATTTGTCCTTTGTAATGTCTTTAGTTGACATATGACGTATAGTGGTATACACTGATAGTATAGTACAGATCAGTACTTTATGATTGTTATTGTTATAAAACAAAATGTACAAGACCTT